>WOVY01006697.1:0-118732 GCA_013436015.1 Rhipicephalus annulatus
TAACATAATCAGAAATGCCATGATGCAGGCAGTGAAATAATTAAGTTGTAGATTCGGCAACATGGACACTTGAAACAAATAACGACTTCTTTTGTTATAACTCAAGCATCGACAGTCACGTAAAAACTTCGGCTGCATGCATCTCTGTAATTCTACGATTAAAACAAGAAACGTTTATTCTCACCGTTCGAACGTTTCATTCATTGGAGGTTTTTCCATCAGTGCTTATTATTCGACAAGTATTCGAAAAGTATTTAGTTTGTTTATTATGCCAGATTTATCTACGGAAAATAGGAAAGGCAGGTACACATTAGCCAGATAGAATATTGCCAACCGCAAGTAGTGGGTCGACGGCAAGAGTGGCTCTCAATCTGGAAGAAAAAAAAAATGGCAGCATATATATCCACGGAGTGAATGATGGAGAGTGGGGCGAAGCATCCATCCGTCCATTCGTTCTTGCTTCTGTCCGTCCATGTGGGCGTCTGTGTGACCCCCGTGCGTCCATCCGCTCCTCCATGCGTGCGTCCGCACGTCCATCTGTGCGTCCATCCCTGCAATCGTCCATGCATCCGCTCCTGCGTCCTTCCATGCGTCCATCCGTCCGTGCAGCCATCCGTGCGTCCGTCCATGCATCTGTCTGTGTGTCCGTTCGTCCACCTATTCAACACTCCCAGTACCACCATCTCGCATCTTTTCATCATATATTCCTCATATAGAAGCACCGCCATCCAGCAGACAATCCAAGGATTGAACGAGAGGAGGCACACGCACACTTTCTTACGGCGTGCGCTTCGTGTCTACTTCCCACCTTTAACCACCTCGAGTTCATGGTATATACTAGTTCACTGTATTCATGGCACTGCCGCCCAACGTTCGCTAAAACCTTTTCAAATCCAAGGAGGTTAGGCCCAGTAAGTATAACGTAGCAACCCTTTCTTGTCAGATAGTGCTCAATGTACATGCCAATGGCTGCTAAGGGGGAGTGAGCGACAGGAGAATTCGGCTTTTAACGCGCATGCTGCGAATTTTTTATTGTTCAACAACGCACAGAAGAAATCTCCCACCGGCACCACCTTGGAGGTCAAAATGTAAGACTGGTTACACACTACTACTACGATTACGAGGGACGAACGGGTGCCGCTATAAGGAGCTTCGCCCCTAAAAAGAAGATCGTGTTCTTGTCTGCTCGAGAGCCAGCCACGACTGACGCATCGTCCTGGAGCTAGATACTCGGTAGTTTGATAAACCACCCCGTACTTCTGATTCATCGTGACTATATAACATAAATGTTTCTGAAAGAAACAAAAGCAAAATGCGAAATTGCTTCACTGTAACTTTAACTCTCGGGGAGTTTACCTCAGCAAGGAGTGGAAGCATAGAATATTAGAGAACACAAGAACAATCGAGAGAAAGACCGGTAAGGAGACCGACACCCAGCAAGCAACATTGTATGCTGTTTACTACCCTGCAGTGGGGCGAATACATATGCGTTGAGAAGAGGAAGAGAGGAAGTAAAAAAATGTCTTGAAAGCCAAGACGGTCGTGCTATTACTTACTGCGAACTTTATCATATTCTATACACGCGAAGTCACATGTGCACGTGGCTCAGAAAGATTATATATATATATATATATATATATATATATATATATATATATATATATATATATATATATATATATAGCACCACACTTCAAGTCATAGCAGCATCATTTTTGATTGCATTACAGGGGCATTCGTAACATGGTCCATAGCACAGATGCACTTATGTAAAAACTTGCTCTCATCTTCACACCCACCACACGCGAGCCCATGCAAACAAACGCGACATACGCCCAAACACACGGTACGTGCATTCGCAACTAAGCGCGGAAATCGCAGTCCCGAAAGTGGAGCAATCGCGGATCGGAAGTCTCGGCGCAGCCTCATCTCCTGTCTGCGAGAAAAGCTCCGATAGTTCGACGCATCCGCCGCTGCTGTCGCCCTGTACCATCGGTGGGGCCTGAGAGTTCCTCCGCCAGCCACGCAGGCTGCCGTCCCCGCCCCTGTGTTCCGATGGAGTGAGACAGCCGAGTGGCGTTGGGTGATGAGCTATCCCCGCCACTTTCGCCGGCTTAATTTATTCGCAATCTGATACGCGCCAAAATCTCGCTTGTTTCACGCTTGCGCCACCAGGCGGACCCCCGGTCGCGAATTGATATCAAATAAGAAGAAGGGTGGCGGCTCTGGCACAGCTGGGTCTGGTGCTGGCAGTGATGGATCGCCGCTTTTATGTAAAGTGACATCTTGTGGAGGGGCACTGAAATCAACGAAGGATAACTCGGTCTTCGAGGGCTTTTGTTTCTTTTCGGTCGCGTCAAGATGAAGGGCAACAACGACAGAAGAAAATCCACTGGCTTCTTCTAGACGCAAAATGACGTACACACGTGCTTCTTGAGCTGATGCCTGCGCTTCCTCTTCCTGTAGTACGGACCTTAGTCACATGCGCGATAAATCAGAGGGGACACCTTCTCGGCATAGCACCCAACAACGTGATCACTGAACTGACGGGTACGCGTGCAGGTGTGCTTGCGTGCGTGCATATTTAGACTACCTTATAAGGTTCTCGAATCATGGCACATCCCAGTCGTTTCTTGAACAAATATGTTTATTAATAGGATATAAGGAGAGGTTCGCGCATAAGTAAGGCACTGGCTAATCCTTAGCTCTTGAACGCTAGTTACACAAAATTAGATGATTGAAGCCGTATATGCATCTCTCCGATTCCTCTGTTTCACTCCGCCCTTTTTATTTGTCTATGTTATCGCATTACATGACAGCTCAATCAAGGTCAACTATTGCCTTTTATTTTAAGTGTACTGTAGAAAATTACATGACAGAAAAATGAGCGTGTACAGCTTGGAATGGCATTTATACTGCATGACGTCGTCATGTTGTGTGATTCCGAAACTTTCTCATCTCTGTACGCGCCGTAAAGTTTATCTACTAAGTAAACGTTTATTGGCGCAAAAACACACGCAACTATGCATTTGCTGAAGCTAATTCTGCCTACGTAAAGTGACACACTTCAGCCGCGTTATATCTACCCTACAACAGATGTTCGAAAGTTTACAAGAGAAACAGCCATTCCTCCTCGCGCGGTGCTTCACCGTTCTCGGGCGCTGGGCTACACGCATTCACGATAAAACGTGTCAAGACGAGACGGTCGTTTTCTGTCTCCCGCCAGTCGCAGCAATTTGAAGCTTCCTTCTCTTTTCTCTTGCGTCGATATGTTCGCGAGGGCAAGCTTCGGTGCCGGCGTGCAAATCCTCGCGCCAGGAAATCTTTCCCGACAAGAGTTGGATGCTGCTCGCGGATCTCCTTAACCCCGACGCCAAGGTTTGCAGGAGACAACCCGAAGTATCAGCCTCGAACACATGTCTTCCTGTCACTGTCAGGTGTTCGTCCCCGCAGCCGGTTGCCATGGAAACGACCCGGAGCCGCGCCGGCTGCCCCCATTGGGCTCAAGCACGTCACGTGGCGTCGACCCGTCAGCGAGATTGGCCGGCACTCCTTTTGGATCGCTCTTGCCGAGCTTTTTTAAGGAGAGCGGGGAAATGCTTCGGCGCTGACTTCTCGCTCTGCCATCGGGTTCTTCGCGCGCTCTCGCTTCCTGTAATCGCGTTGTCACCGGAAGTGCAGCTTTGGACTTCCGATGCGGACTCGGAGCAAAACCTGCTGTGTTTCCTGTATTTATGAAGCTAAAGTAGGCTTCTTGCACGTCGGTTTGTTTATCACTTCGTGTACACGCTCTGCTTTGCTCCTCTTCGCATCGGTGACAGGTCGGCGCAATTGAGAGCAGTATCAAGATGTCCCGGAAATCACATCTTTTGCCGTTTCCAGCGAGTTTGGCTTCTGTGGCTTTCGCTTGCTATACTGTTTTGCCAGGTCCGCTAGACGGAAGTGTGGGCCGTCATTGCCGTTGCAGCAGTTGCGCCGGTGGAGACGGGCTCGTGTAGCAGATCTAGGAGAGAGAGAGAGAGAAAGAGAGAGAAAGAGAGTGTGTGTGAGAGAGAGAGAGACATAAACGAAAGAGAAAACAAGGAAGGTTAACCCCCAAGCTTGGTTAAGGGAAAAAAATCCGCGCATCTACAGGAGATGAATCAGGAGTGGGCGAAGCTCTGGGTATTGTATCGGGGAGTAACCGTACACGTTATTCGAGTGCTGTACCATAGTGTGTGAATTGAGTTAGACGAAGTGTATATGGCAATGTAAGTTTATTTCGCCTATCCATCTTAGGTCTATAGGAATGAAGGAAAATAGGAGGAAAAGAAAGCCAGGGAGGTTAACCCGCCTATAAGCAGCCGGTTTGCTACCCTGTGGTATATAGAGTTTCCTATACGTGCATTAGAAGGAACTCTGGTGCCAGTCTATGAAAGCTGCCACGCGAGATGCTTAAGTGAGCCTGAGAATGATGGGTAGTACATAATTTTGTCCAAACTTCTTCATTTCGGCTCCATTTGGCTTCGCGTGGCTTGAAGCTGCGTTGTCTCGAAATGACAATCAGCAAATTTTCACGAGTTGAACGTCACCACCATAACTTTTTTGGCTCACCAATAGATGGATAGCAGAATGACGCGTCGTCTGCTACGGTACTTCCGGTTCAAGGCCTATCCTTTCGCCGCAGGTGCCTACTGCACAGTGTAATTACGGAAGGAAGAAACACGCGAAGTTCTGTGACGCGTTTGTTGCCGCTTGTTCAGGCTGATCATGCTCTTTTGTTTTATTTCCGAATGGATAGACGATATTTCTCGCATTTTACAGAACGAAGCGAGATATGGATATGGGCAAATGCGAAGAACGGTAAGAGGCGGGTTTCGAACGCAGTTTGCTATCATCATTTGATGCATGCATGAATATTTTCCAGTACCACCTCGAAATATTATTTTCGAGCAGAAACGGTGACCACTTCAAAATAACTCACACTTATGGGGGGGGGGGGAGCATGCTGCCGAATGTCAACATACGCTCGATTACAACAAAAGTATGCGAACTCTGTAAAATTTATGAAAACCGCTGAATGCGTAAAAGGCCCACGGGACAAAACGGTCACTCTTCACTCTATAAATGGTATCGTGGGATGTACAATGATGGAATGAGCTTTTGAAGCAACGAGAAGCATGGTATGACGTCTTTATTGCATCAGGCTTGCAAGCGTAAAGTGCCCATAGGCTGTGTCATGTACGTTGTGTACGGAGAATTTCGCATATATTGAAACACAATGTTCGAGTCTGTGAGGGAAAGATATCTCACGTTAAGAAGATGGAAAGGCGTAAAAAAAATCCAGAAAAATACGAGTGCATTTCGTTTTAAGAGTAAGAAACACTTTACTGTTGCCATTCGCTTAATCAAACCAGGGATGTTGCCTTTGTATCACAGTAGCAAATAATTTTACGGGTAAGCGACATGAGAACACATGAACAGATAGTTTGTGATGCTGCGATGTTCATCAAATTATTGTTGTGACAAAAGAGGCGTGATAACACCCTGTGCAGCAAAATACCAAGCATGTGTCCGGAGGTGCTTGCCGCTAGAATGAATAAATAACCGCTCGCACGGTTATGACTGTCTCATAGTGACTGCATTTGTTATTCAACTAAACTGCATGGCTCTTCGAAGCATTATGCAGCAATTGGTGAGAAAAGGGCACCGCGAGTGCCGGGTGGAACATGCAGAAAGCGACTGCACTAGCAAGAATGCCCGTACGGCGGCACGGCATCTCGAACTGGAAGTCGATGCAGCCCACAATTCTTTGCGTGAGGCAGCATTTTGCTATCCATCTACTCAAATAGGGTCGCGAAGTTCACAATGGTTGGTTCTTTTATTCGAAAAAACAAACAGACCAAAACACTGGAATAAACAAAGCCACAAACAAGCACGAGGCCCGCAAGCACTAACACTCAGCAAATTTGTGAATATCCATCCTTGCTGTGGTTGTTGAGCGATCGCAGCGCAAGAGTCCCCTCTAGTTGATTTCCGGAAATTCAATAGTCTTAGGCAATATAAGAAAAGTTAAAAAAATATCCAGAGTGGAGGATATGCCTCGAAAGTTCATCCAAGAACCCGCCATTTTACCGGTGGCAAGATACCAATTTAATATGGGTAATTTCTTGGGACATGTGGTGCTTGACGTGTGCCTTTGTGTTACCTGTTTCCTTCAGAAACCTCAACATTTCGGCACATTTTAGAAAAGAGCTACTCATTAATACATTTCTCGGTATAGTGTTTTTTCCCCAGGAAGAGAGATCTCTTACCACATAATTAGCCTATATCTACGATGAACTCTATTGCAAAACCTTGTGCGCGCGTTTTTTTGTGTTTGTGTGTTTGTGTATGTGGGTGTTTGTGTTTGTGTGTGTTCGAAAAAAGAAACAAAAAAACGAAAGTTCTTGAGGTCATTAAGCGCATCTACAGATGGGCGTAGCTTTCAGCGCACTTTCCTGTGCGAAATGAAATAGAGAGCACTGAAACCATGAGACAAATATCCATGCTCCATCATACTTGACGGTATCTAAAAAAAATGCAGCAGTCGTTTTGTGAGGCAACAAAATCATTTAACAAAACCATTCCAACATTACTTGGATAGGTGTCGCAGGACCCCTTCAAAGAACTTGCGTTAAATGTGTATCACTCGCACCCTTATATTGATGGGATCACCAGTGGTCGACCGTATACAATAAGAATTATGTAGCTTGATACGTGTACTTCGATTTTGAAAACTGATGTAAATCTGGAAGGCAAAAGGAAGTCATGCAGTGCTTGTATTACAGATTTATTTTTTCTGTAGTTGTTTCGGTGGAGGCGAAAATGCTGTAGGCCCGTGTGCTCAGAGTTGGGTGCGCGTTAGAGAACCCCATGTGGTTGAAATTTCTGGAGTCCTCCACTACGGCGTCTCTCATAATCATATAGTGGTTTTGGGACGTCAAAGCCCACATATCATTTTTTATAAAGTCCAGCAACCCAGTATCTTTCGTTGAACATGCGATATATAACGCAAAGTGTGATAGCCTTCCTCGTTCACGTGCTGCTGTTTTCGCCCTAAACATACCTCCGTCAAAATGAAGATGTGCATCAAACTAGAACTAGTGGTGCTTTCAGTAGACGCGCCACAATAACAGACGACAGCGCTACCAAAGTTCGCGCATGGTCACAAAGCAATAATCGCCCAATTCAGCAGTTAGCACGCGGCGATTCGGTGTTTTGCGCGCAACTCTTCCCGGAAGCGGGGGGCCAGCAAAGAAAAAGGGCCCATGATTTATATTCCGAGGGTGCCGTCGCTGAATGTTTTTCATGCAAATGCACCCGAGTAATGGCCCCGTATATGATGCCAGGGGGGGGGGGGGAGCAGCAATGGCGGTGATGTTGAGCGAAAACCAGCCGTTCTGGCACTGTTATACGCGTTCGCAGTCACCACGCTGGACAAAATAGGGGTTTCTAACTCATGACCTCGACCTGCTTTCGTTCTCTACATGCCTGTTTCTTTTTTGTGTGTTCTCGTCGCCCAGTGTCGTTCGCACGCTTCCTCGTGGCGTGCAACAAAGTCATCTGTGCGGCCTCATTTCATTTCTATCTCTTAATTACTTATTGAAATGTACCGCCCCCTCCCCCGCTTATATTTCTGGGTGAATTAGAGAGTAATATGCTGAATACTAAACATGACGTCGCCAGCGTGGTTCGGCGTTAATGAACAGTGGTTTCGCCGGCCACCCATCTCACCGAAAAGGGAATGGAAGCGGCTGGAAAAGGAAAAAACGAAGCGCCCGGGGTTCTAGCGCCGAGGCGTGCTGTGCAGTGCAGAAGAGCGAAACGAAAAGCTGCGTCGTGGATGAGCGGCGGACGTAGATTCGAGAAGAAAGAAAGAAAGAAAGAAAGAAAAAAATAAAGAAAGAAAGAAAGAAAGAAAAAGAGAAAGAAAGAAAGAAAGAAAGAAAGAAAGAAAGAAAGAAAGAAAGAAAGAAAGAAAGAAGAAAGAAAGGCGCGGCGGCACTGCGGGCTTTTTGCGTAAATTAGTTGCTGACGGATTAGGGAGGCGACATTATAATAAATCTGTCATTATGATTAGACGTGTTCGGTGGCGCAGACGCGTCGCCGCCGGGCCCCGAGCGCGCGCGAGACGTCCGAGGTGATAGCGTTAATGGCTGTTACAGAGCGCAATATTCGGTGCGCCGAAAAAGAAAGATTGTGCGTGCATTATTCATGAGGAACTTACATATACTATAGAGAGCCGCTCTCTCGGCTTTTCTTTCTGGTTGCTCACCATAAAAGCGACACCGAGAGCCGCCTTGGTGGTTTTCTCCCCCGAACACGCTTCCATTCGCCAGGGCATAAATCCAAGAGAGCGCCCCGACAGCGAGTACGGCGTCCGGCTTACAACCGTGGAAATACACACAAATGTGCGCGTATACACCTACTATATGTACATACGCGCGCACATCGCACATCGCACATGCACGCACACATGCACGCACACGCTCGCATGTCGGTAAGTACGCGTAGAGACAGAGACGACCATGTATATCTGCACACATAGTAGTATATATGCATGCACCGGTGGAAGCCTGCAGGGATGCACGATCGCATATATACGCATGCATGCGTTCAGAGAAGTGACTGTGGATCGTTCCTGTTTCTTTTGGGCGACGGTGAGATGTTGTGAATGTGTATACTCTATATAGAGACAATCTGGTGCCGAGATATCGCGAAACTTTCACTGGACAGCTGGGTGGAAGTAAAAGCACAAGCCAAGTGCACATGAGCCGACCAGAATGAGGACACAATCGCTGCGCAGTACATGTCGCTCGCGCGCGTCTCGCACTGGACGATATTTGAGCTCTCGAAGCATTGACTGTGGCATTTTCGAAACCAGCATGGTGCTTTGCTTGTTTTGTGTGTAGTGATTCTACATTAAACTTAAACTAGCCATTGCACACGTGAAAAGCAATTAAAAAAAAGATTGCTTACGCTTTACTAGTGTGTGTGCGTGTGCGTGTGTGTGTGTGTGGACAGGAATAATAGGAGGTCTAATTCTCTAAGGAGTCTAATTCTTTTCTCACACGTAATCTGCAGAGGCGCAAGGGATAAAACGGAAGAAGAAAAGACGAAAAAGTGAGAAGAAGGGAGCTCGCAACTGTTTTTTGTTCTTCGGAAATACTTTACAGTGTAATACGCACGTAGGTACTTTTCTAACACACACACACACACACACATATTATATATATATATATATATATATATATGAATTGAATGATGACGACTGGGTGAAGCTATGTGCTAAGATCCATTGTGTCTACCTGGAAATCACCGACTAAAATAAACGGTTTGTGCTTCTAGGTGTTCTATATTGTTTCGTCACAATTATGATTGCTATTAGTGTATTGTTCAAAGTTTTTTGGTGTCTCACACCCGTGTTTCACATCCACGAGTCTCCGCGTGACGTACGTGGACGCCGAGAAGGCTAGGCCCTAAGGAGCTTCGCCCCTGAAAATGTTTAATCCCCGAACATCGGCGAGAGCATACATAGTGTAATGCATTCGTGACCATACTTATAGAAGTGTCGTGGCTAAAACGCGAAACTGCAAACTCAACACTGTGTAAATTCATATATCGCCTTTACTCCGCTGTTTACATTCACATGCACACCATCGCAAAAATTTTATATTGCGATGGGCTCTCTTCTATTTCAAATGGCGTATTTCAAGCAGGCAGCTGGTTACGTTAAATGAATAAGTCAAGCTAGAATAACGCACGCGTACTTCGCGAAGGGGCACCACTAAGGGAAGCCACCAGGCGGGAGGCGATTGCGATGGCAGTGCCCGGTGGTGCATTATGGGATTGCCTTCGAAGCCCCAAGACACCTATTGTGTCCACTACATTTCTCCTTTCAACCCACGCATACACGTACGCACACACTTCGTATCGCGTCTGGTATACGCCGCGCAGAACGCGCGCACGCTGCACATATTTTGTTTCCCGGTCCCACTTCCGTCGCCCGCATATATACATTCGCGGCGGACTTGATGGACAGCGACTGGCCAGTCCGTCGATTGGCTGTTTGCTTGGCCCGTTCGGGTAGCGGGCTACAAGCGCCGGGGACATTGCATCCCATGTTTTATGGATGTTGGCCAAGTCGCCGACATCTCGGCACTTCGTTGTTGCCCTTTCCAAGTGCCGGCGTGGCAAATGGAAGGGCGACAAGTCGTATAAACACAGTTCGCTTGCCGGCCTCCTTTATATTTTGCTTCATTGCCACTCGAGGGCGCGCGTTGCCGCTCCGCGCGTGAGTGGAAGCCCTTAGACGCGTTCACTATATGCTGTACACTGGCGGGGTATTGCGTTCTCCGGCGCGCGCCGCAGATGCCGCAGCAGTCCTCCCTCTTATTTCGCTAAGGGGATCCTTTTTATATTGATTTTCGAAGCATCGCCGCCTCTCCCACCCTGGTTTTATTCGCGCCCCCGAATGCGTCTACAGTGGCAGCTAACGTATATATACGCTCACGCGGGATGACGGCTCTCCCAGGAAAATTGGAGTGGGCACGCCCTGTCCAAATGGCCGCTCACTGCCCTTTACGTGCGCGGAGTGCATAGCGCGGTCACTCGCACCCCCCTGGATTACGTTATGTTTTTCGAACGAGAGATAGGGGAAGTGCTAACGCGCCGTCATCCCGCAACGCATGCTGCCGTCTTCCTCGTGGGTAACAGCGCCAGCGGAACGCTACGCGATCAGCGTATCAGTGTGGACACCGTCAGTGGGGACGGAACTGGTGTGTGGGCATTGCATATCTTTATGTAGTCAATTTAGGATACATCACTACCAGGTGAAGAAAGCATAAAGTTTACCGCCACTCAGTGCTATAAGAATTGTTGCTACGATTTCTTTTAGAAAACTAGCAGTTCTTACGTGTACGAATACAACCGATGCAGGAAACTCTTTAGAAATGGGACCCAAACGATTATGCGCATGGTCTCACTTCTGGCCTGATGAAGGTAGCATGGTGGGGAGCGGTTGGCTAGAGGATCTGCTGCGCTCGGTGGTGGGACCCAGTGAGCGACTGAGTGTGCGGCGCTGCGCAGCGCTGCCCTCTGCCGGGAAAACGCACCTGTTTTGTTCGGCACGCTTTCCTGGCGCAGGGAGCTTCGACGGCGGCGATGGCTGAGCGCGAGCCCAAGGAGCTCCGCTCCTAAAAAGATCACAGTATGTAATTTTCAGTAACACACGTGTAATTTTCAGAAATCACACGTGTCACGTTTCAGCAACCGAGAAGCTGCTCGATCTTATAGGGGCCGGGCAAACTTCGCACTGCATGCTTTCTTTCCACGTTTGCATTGACCTCTCACCGAGCATAGTTCGTGTCTGCTCGTCGTTGCCGCTTCGTAGCCGTATCATGGGCCACGTAGCCGCATCATGAGCCACATTTCATGGCTTATCCAATATCTGTTAAATGGCTCCTAAACAACCTCACAAGATACGAAGAACGAGCGCGTTATTCTCTCCCGGCGTTTCCCGTCTTTTCGCCCCAATTTGTCACGCTAACAGTTTGTTTACGTGACGTCACGATGAAATAAGCTCTCGATTGGTCGATATACGAGAGATGTCTGTGTTGAATGGTCTGACACCCTGCTTTTGAATGCGATTTAATGCCCATTCTATCTTGTCTCGCATCACTGTTGAGCGCGATGAACTGATTTCACTTCGTTTTCACTGTTTGTGACTGGGCAAGCAGAGATAGCAGCGCGTAGACGAAAAGCACAAAATCCGAGATGGCTAAACTCATTGTGTTAACATTCCACGTGTTTTATGAAGAAATAGTGGCGACGAGAAGATATATCGCTTGCAGGAAGGGCAGTGAAGGCGAGAAAGAAACAATGGTTTCGCTTTTAAGCTCGGGTATGGTTTAGTGACCCTTTAACGGGTATACGCTCCCGATCCGCAGCACGGCAAGACACGGGGTAAGCGGATTCTTCGGCATTGTGCACCTTCCTCGGCTGAGCCATGGCTAGACTGCTTAAACGCAGCCACCTACACACATAGGAGCTATGACCCATACGTGGTTAATAAGCGACAATGCTGACGTCAGACCTGCTGGGACGCTGCTATATTAGTTGCGACATGGCCATGCTTCGGATATGCCAGCTATATACGACACGACTATGCATAGGCCACACGCAGTTATGCTGCGTCGCGGCGGCCATGTGCGACTATGTTACGTTACACCGGATGCAATGCGAGGCCGTGTGTGGTTATGCCGACGTGACCGCGTATACGTGCGTGCACCCGTGTACCACATCCATGCGTGCAAGACAGCTGCGTACTCTGTTCCATACAACAGGTGGAATGCTGTGGTGGATAGAGAGACATGAAAGAAAAATGCGTCTGCGCCAACAAACAGTTCAATGCTTTTACCGCCGGACCATTTTTCAGGCTGCATAATACATTAAGGTGATTTGTGCCTTAATTAGAAAACAAAAGCTTCGTCATGTGGTTTTTAATGCACTGTTTCAAAATACCTGACGTTTCGCTGTTTCGATATTTCATTTGTAGCCGATCGCGGCAGCTCACGCGTAAGCTCGTGCTTGGCTCACACGAGCATTCACAAGCGCGAAAGAAAACGGAAAGCCGAATTTGTACAGTTTGCTGATCATACTTTTTGCGTATAGCTTCAACAGCGGTGCACTTGATGTGGGGAAATGAGTGTAATAAGGTCAAGCGAGGAATCACGGCAACTTGACTGCTTGCAGTGGCCTTCTGTTTGGGAAAGTACGTTCTACGTATGAACTTGATGCGGTGACGGGGCGTCGTCGCCGCCCTAGCTACACTATCCCGACTACATATCAACAGACTGCGAGTTTCATTCCGCCCACCGGCCCTGAACCACGCTGCCAGCTATGTACTTCCGCCCTGCAGTGGTGGTCTAGTGGCTAAGGTACTCGGCTGCTGACCGCGGGATCGGCTGCTGGTCGCGGGATCGAATTCCGGCTGCGACGGCTGCAATTTTGATGAAGGCGAAAATGCTGTATGCCATGTGCTCAGATTTCGATACACGGTAACAGAACCCCATGGGTGGTCAAAATTTCCTTAGCCCTCCACTACGGCGTCTCTTATAATCATATTGTTTTTTTTTTGGGGGGGGGACGTTAAGCCCCACATATCAGTCAGCTATGCACTTATCATTTCCCTCCAAAGCTAGCGATGTCATAATTCCACGTCACCATCGTGGAGTATGGAAGCCACTTGAACGCGCTTACAATGGTTGATACCCTGTCATCTATCTCGCCGACAAGCATCCTACATAAAAATATTCCCCCATGCCTACGCGGTCTAGCGCTTCCTCGACCATAATGACATTGACACGTGCACTAGTGCGCATATTTGCGACACGTGTGTTTGCTTAAATCGGTCTTTCGCACATACCTTTCCATCTCGTTTGTGACACAGTGTAACACAGCACATCCACTCATCTTTAGCAACATGTTTACGGCCTAATTCTCAAAGCACGGGCGAGCTGCCCCGCTAGGAAAACATCACGCATGCGGCAGTCGCAGGAGGTAGCCGGCATAGCCGCAGACAGTGCCGTCTGCGGCGGCGCCCTAAACATGGCGTCTTGGTTCGATTGATTGATTGATATGTAGGGTTTAACGAACCAAAACCACCATATGATTATGAGAGAGGCCGTAGTGGAGGGCTCCGGAAATTTCGACCACCTGGGGTTCTTTAACGTACACCCAAATTTGAGCACACTGCGGGCCTACAACATTTCCGCCTCCATCGGAAATGCAGCCGCCGCAGTCGGGATTCGATCCTGCGACCTGCGGGATGGCGTATTGGAGTAGTTCGCGTAAAGTTCGCTTGGGTTAAGTATACTTAGAAGTCATGTTATGTAACTTCGGCGAGCAAGTCAGTCTTAATTGTTGTTTAATAAATATCCGTGTCAGCTAGGGTTTGTTACCACAACCCCAACTGTCATTCTCATTGCCACCATGATCACCAACAGTCTGTGCCACCTCAGGCCCCTCAGACCATTTACGAAAATGGTCTATTAAGCTGTTTTAGTGCACCCACGTGAACTCGTTCATTACATCTACGAGTATGTTATGGAAGATGCGCATGTATGGGGCCCTGACAGCCTTACATAGCCCTTTTTCCGCTCAGAAAAACAAAACTCTGAGACATTTATGTCTGCAATTTCTACCTGTCCTGGCATCTCGCGCTTTCTATTGTCTACACTGCTACTTATTCAACCGTGACGTCTTGATAAAATTTTTGTATAGTACTACCTTTCAATAAATGCATGATTATGTCTCATCATTCCCCTTCGGCAACTGTCGATATATATATATATATATATATATATATATATATATATATATATATATATATATATATATATATATATATATATATATATATGTTAGTAAGTTGCGGATATTATGTATGAAAGAAACATAGATTGACCGTTGGTTTTCCTTATTCCTTATACTTTCTGGGGATGCACCACCAACGTCGAAACACACCGCCTTCCTTATTTTAATCAATACACATGTTTCATCACGGAGAGGGCATTCGGTATAGTGATAGTACCCGAGCTAGCATTCTGGTACTCAACCTTTTAATACTGACACGCCTTGAGCCTGTTTATACTTGGTCACGAACTGTCCGAATGCCTTTGCGTTTGTATATCTTGTCATCTATTATTGCCACCCTAAAGCAATAGTTCCCTCGAAAATATATCCAAGTCTCATTACGTAACTTTGGCGAGCAAGCCAGTCTTGCAGCTTAATAAATATCTGTGTAAGCGTTTAATACCACAACTGTCATTCTCATTGTCACCACTATAATCCACGGCCTATGTTTATGCCCAACTGAGGCTCAAGGCCCCTCACCCTATGATCTTCTATATTGCGTCAGCTGGTCCATATTATGCCTGAAATTTTTGAAACAAATTCGTTGAACCAACTAACATTTCGACCTAAGCTGCGTTTCTGTACTTTTGTGCACTTATGCCTTCGCCCTAACTGACCGCACGTTATCTGTCCTACGCATTATACGCGGACTGCATCGATTTACACAAAGTTTATTCTTTTCTGTCTCACGCGTAACCTCCGCGTGCGTTGAAAACTAAGCTGGCGTCTCCTCGCTGCATTCACCGTACCTTCAAAGCTTCGGCGTAGCCAGGCTCTGGTCGCAATGTAAAAAAGAAGCTCATGGTGGCAGCTCGCGCGTTCACGTGCAAGTCTTTGAGGTTGTTTGCTCCATCCTTCTAGTTAAGCAAACCGAGCGCTCTTGCCTTCGTGTTGCAAACGCGCGTCTCATCCGTCGCTCGTAATCTATTCTCTTTTCGGGAGAGGAAAGAGAGAATGGCTCCCGTGCGTTCGCCCGTGTGCGCGCGCTGCTGTGTGCTGTGCATGGTCGCAGCGCCTGTCCGTGAAGCCCGACTTTATATTCCGAAAGGACACGAAAGGAGCGCCATTCGCGGTCGGAAGGCCACCTCTGGACGTGAGCGAGATTTATAACGAGAGAAATTTCTTTTCGGGCTGAACAAACAATCTCCTTTTCTTCCGCCGCGGTGAGTGAGTCTCTCTAAGCCGGCAGCGCAAGCCTCCGAGTTGGTCAGCCCGGCGGGGGTCTTAACTGCATTTGCAAGCCACTGCGTATTCCGATTTGGCGTCATTGTTATGAAGCAGAGCGTGCGCGCACCAAGTGGCTGCGCGAGGCCTCTCTGATCGGAGCGGTCCCCCTTCACGGCGGCTGATCCGCCGGAGCGTCCTCTCCCTTGCTGGCGTGAGAGAGATTGGGACAGAGGAAAGAACTCTACCCGCGGGGTTAGCCGCTGCAAGATGCGCCGCCCGCGTCGCAGAAGATAAAACAGAGTCCACGCGGCCGCAGCGCTTGAAACGTGGGTCCTAAGCTTTAGGTCTTCGAGCCGTTGGCCTTGCTTGTGTTCTTGTGGGACTGTCCTTCACAGATTTTTACAAACGATGCACGCTAGGGAAAGCGACTGTTCTACTATACAGTGTCGCAGGCCATATCCAGCGTTTGTTTTCCTCCTAGATAGCATTTGGACGTGAAAAAACTGAGCAGGCTGGCGCGGTTGGCATCAGTTTGTTTTATTTATTATCTGCGTTTGTTTGTTAGCAAGAGTCTCTGCTGCTGTCTCATTAGCCGCTGTCATTCCACTTAAATCCCACCTCTTCCATTTCTATATCCGTGGGCGTGTATACACTGAAGTATCATGCTCCCCATGTCAGCTTTGCTTCTCTCATCCAGAAGCTTTGTATTGCCAAAAGAGTACTGACCCCAATTTTTAAAGGCGTCTTTACACTGCGATACAGATCTCCGATATACAGAGATGGCTCTATATATCGGAGATGGCAAATGCTGATAAGGTATATTCTTTTGATATTAAAGTCAAATTTGCAGTGGCGCACCCACTGATGTCGCATTAGCTTGACGTCAGACTGAAGTACTAATTGTGATGACTTTACGCAGTAGTCTGGCTAGTTGTGATCAGGTCGGGTACCAAAATAGCCGCTTGTGCATCTCGAAAACGTTGAAAATGGCCGTTGGTGCGTCACCAACGCACCCTTGGTGCGGAACAGCCGCGCAAACGTCACGGCATCCTGCGTGTGCGCGTGAGGAGAAGCTCATACCATGCGGTGACGTCAGAGTACACTAGGAACCAAAACTAGCTTTCAAAAACATATTGTAATTACTTTTTCCACTGTTCACTCATGCATAGCAGTAAGTTTTCTGGGTCCTTCAAGGCTTCACTTTTCATTTCACGCAAGAAAAAAGCAAATGAAAATTTTCGTCGCAGTATACCCCTTTAAGTGTCTACGTAATGACAGACCGTGCATCAAAGAAACAAAAAAATTGTGAGCTATTGGCATTGTCCGGTTCGATATGAGCTAATTTTCTGGGAAAGTAGTAGACCCCTATATTTTCTCAAGTGCAGTTCGTAGACGATACGCGCAAGGTGGCTCTCGTTCGATACACCATTGCCTATAGAACACCCCGAAGTGGAGATCCATGAACCAACCCACCAATACGGAGTGGAGCGTGTATTGACACATAAAATATGAGTGCCAAATTTCCACGATGATAGTGCAGCTAAACGTACACAACTGCTGTCACAGGTATTCATGTGTTCCATTCCGCTGATGTTCGCACAGTCTATTATCATCTGCAAAATACAGGGTGACGTGGCTTAGAGCACGAAGGTGCGTTATCGAAAGAGCTTCACAGCGCAATCCCTGTCTCAAAGGCCCGCGGGAAAGAGCTCCTTGCACCAGGAGTTCCCCGCTTTCGCGAAGCGGCAACGGCTAAAAGGTAGCCATGCTCGGGCGGCTGCTGTGGCGCGTCCGAAGAGCCGACTGACCGATGGGCCCGCGGTCGCAAGGAAATCATGTACCGGTCAGGCCGGAGCGATTGCTCTCTTCGATCGAACTCCGGCTCGGATAAAACAAACAGGCGGAGAGCGGCAGTCTCGCGCAAGGGGGTGGCGAGAGGGCAGCGAGGAACCACCACCCCGGTCCTGTTTGCGCTTTCACCCGACTGACCCCGACAAGGTTTTTCAATATATATAGGGGGGGTTCGCCCACTGCTGATTCAGGCGACAGGGCCGAGCGAAAAGGAAAGGTAAAACAAGCGGACAAAGTTTGTTCTCGTGTTCTTTCGGCGGGCTCCATTAGCGTAAAAGACGTGCTCGCCCGGTGACTAAGCTCCGTCTGAGCAGGAGCCGGGGGAGCCGCGGTAGTATACGGCGTGTTTGTAGCCTGTACGAGAAGGGACACGATCCGTGTGCTACGAGGTGTGGGAGGCGCAGCGGGAACCACTTACGCCGTAGACAACAACGCCGGCCGGCAGCGCTAGGGAGGCCGCAGTGTAGCGCCCCTTCGTGCGGATGAATCCACGCTTCAAGTCGGAGTCCCGCGGAGGTGCGCGCTACACTCGCCAGGAGCGCGCCTATAGCTGGGACTAGGCGCAAGGTGGCTGCTGGCTCGACGAGGGGTGGTGGGTGGCGTAAGCAACGCTCTGAAGCGTCACGAAGCAGCGCGCGCCCCCCGCCACAGCCGCCGTGCGCTGCGGCTATCGGCCACCGCGATCATGGTCGCGACCCAGCACTCACGCGCGAGGCATCACGTGTCGCTCACTGGGAATTCGGGAGCTGCGCTTTTTTCCGCCATTGTGTGCGCGGAGGGGTGATTAAAAGGCACCCCGGCTGGCGGAGGGGGAACTCCCCTTTTCCACAGTGATAACAATAAAAAAGGATACGCGGGAATGCTGGGTGAGTGGGAGAAGTCTTATTTTGATGGATAAGGGGTGATACAATCTGGGCGGGAGTCACACTCTGGTGACCATTGTGTTTATGAAAAGGTTTTTTGCGCCCCGAACGGTGGAAGGGGCGTCAGATATTAGCTGGAGGGATTAAGACTCGGGGTGGATATAGATTAGCGAAGTCGTCGAGATTATGCCCTTCCCCACTCAGTCCTTCAGTGGCTTTGGCTTCCCGATGGGATTAGGGATCATTGAGCCTGTAGGGGCGAGGAATGACATGAAAGGGGCGCACAGGAGCCCTTCGCGCTTCCCTCCTCTCACCCGGCGACGCTCTGATGGCTAGGTTTCATCTAACGGTCGTTAGTCCCCGGCAACCTTCCCCCTCCCCAGTTGTTGTTGACAGTTGTCCTGCATGGATTTGGCGCGCGTTGACCGGACTCTCGACACCCGGCGACCAAACACGGCCCCGAGCTCTGTCCGCTGGGCTGGATGAGTAATGAACGATGCTACGTCAAGGCCGCCGCAAGAGAGGTCTGATCGAAAGAGGCAGCACCGCGGGTGGGCTGCTCTGCGCTCAGGTTGCTGTGTGTGTCAACAGCATGCAGGGCCACTGTGTGTGCGACAAGGGCTGTCAATAGACCACGCCTCGTGGCCCCGGTGGCGTTCCTTGCGACCTGATGATTTAGAGGGCGAAGAGAACGGATCTTGTGAACGTATCGGAATTCGAAGCGCCGAAAATGTTGCCCTGTCGGCTCCCGGCGGGAGCTTTGACCCAAACATACGAGCTGATCGTACATGGGTCTAAGAAACGGTTTATGAATACACACTGGTGAACGACGCAAACTGCATTGCATTAACCACAATGAGTGCACTAAGCCGTGTAATCTACGTGTCAGTATTTCTCATTATGCACACGCTTATCAGCTTGCGTATTGCTAGTATTATATCATTTAATTACTTTTCCAGTGTTCTTGCGCTTCACTGCTGAGAGAGCTCCACTAGAACTACTTTATCGCGCATACCTTCGACGACTCTAATCAGTGTAGGTTTTTACCTGGCACAATACAGCGCATCAATTCATTACCCCCTACTACAGAAGTTGCTTCGGTGTACGCCAGGGGTGGATCCAGCCACCCATTTTAAGGGGGGGGGGGGGGTTGGTCGCTTGAATTAACAGTGTAAAGGGGGGGCGTGGTCATTACTTTTTTGTTTCTACTAGCACAAAAACCCTGTAATGGCATAAATTCTATTAATGTGCGCTCGCAGTGGTACCACTGATTTGTCCTAACTGGAGGTAGCAGGTGGATGGCAAGCTCTAAAGAGAAGGGGAGGGAGTGCTGGCAGGCTTTCGGGGGGGGGGGGGGGGAATCGCCCCTACCACCCCCCTCTGGATGCGCCACTGGTGTACTGCGACCTGACACGCCGATTGCGTGCTGTGTATACTGCGAATCACAATCAATCGTAACAGCGCTGAATTAAGGATGATACGACAAAGAAAGCAGACAGACAAGCGCTTCCGCCCAACTTGCTATTTTCCACTTCATGCTTCGTTCAATATGATTATCCTAAAAAATTGCGCGTGAGCCATTGTTTTATGTAAAGTTCAGCTTGCCTTGCGCGTTTAGCATTTCTTTCACTTCAGCTGCGAAGGTAGCAAAACACACTCCACAGTGCATTTCAGCATGATGAAGCGACGCCGTGCCGTCCACAGAGGAGGGAGACAATCTGATTCTGTGTGTTGTCTCGCCTTGCTATATGCAAAGATTAGGCTCGCGGAATTTATTTATTTATTTCATTTTTTTCTCACACTAAAACACACGCTGGAGCGATAAAAGCAAAACCCACTCTAGTGGCGTTTTGTTTAAGGAAGACGCGTGCACACACATTTTGGCGTTTGCTCCCAGCGGTGAACGGTGCGAGCGCAGTCATGGCAGCGGAAGCCAAAGAGCGTGGCTTCGCCGCCACCACTGAGCGGGCACTTTGCGCGTGCATGCCGGCGCTGCCACCGCAGCGGCGGAGAGAAGTGACTGCGGCCAGAGTCACGGCGCCATCGCGAAAGCGCAGAAGTCAACGCTGATTCATCTGCCACCGCGAAGAACATTTGTTTTGAAAAGCTCGAGTCAGGTAATGCATTCTCCTAGGCACGCACTTGCCCGCTCAGCGACACACTTAAGGGGTTCGAGCATGGAGAGCGCGCTGCGGCGGGCGGTGCGAACGAGCAAGCACAAAGCCGTCGCAAAGAGCGTTAAACCTTTAAAAGCAAGCGCCAATACCCTTTTGTTTTCCCTTCTGAATGGAAGCCACCCCTTTCCCTTATTTACTCGCGAGCTTTCGTCGGGAGAGGCGCGTTTGCATCTTCTCGCGTGGCTGTTTACATTTGTGTTTAGACAGGGGATTTTCGTTTCACCCCCTTCTCCGTCGACTCGCGAAACAAACGCACACGGGAGGGCCGGTGCGCTCTCTGGGCGACGCTCCTCGCTTGCTTTGTTTGCTGGCTGTCACCGCTTTTAAGAGGTTCCCCCGACCGTTTCACGCGCCACCTCTGCCTCCAGCAACCGTTGTTCGCAAATGGTAAACGGGTTGCGAGGCGACACGCTTCTCCGCGCGTTACCTTTATCTCGCTGTTTTCTTTTCTCTCGAGTCTGTTTTGCGTCGCTGCGTGTCCTCCTTGTTGTTTCTTCGAAACTTAAGCTGCGGAGGCCCCTGATCTCTTGCTTTGATTGGGAGACAAATGCTTTCACGCTTTTCTCCTATGCAATCAGTGGCTCTCCAAGCGAACCGTCTCTCGTTTTGGCTTAACGCGCCTTCCCTTTCGCAGCTCACTCCGATGCGAGTGCACTCTCCATGCAGGACGTTGTCTGGTTGCCAGCTTTTTTGCCTGTAAATGGGGTCCTACAATGTGGCGATTGTATATGCTCGCAGAAGTCGCGTGTATGCAATCAAGCTTGGTACCTACTCGACACCTTGCATGTGATAAAGCCTCGTTTCCATAAGCGCGTGATGACTGACCAGTTCCGACAGCTGTCATGATGTGCTCGTGATAAGATAGAAATCCAATACATCCTGATAGGCAGAAGCGAAAAAGATATCTTGAAGCGATATCTAAAATGATGCTCCCACACGAAGCGGTTTACCGCATTCACACACTTTAATACGTCAATGCGAACACCCATCGAAAAAATGGACGTTTCTTTACCGCTAACCCCCGTATTCTAGAACGCCCCTTCACTCAAGGCTCCACCTTCACTTGAGAAAGCCGATAGGAGTGCCATCTCTAGGCAAGGAGAGTCACTGCATATCAGTGATAACTTGCTGCTATTCATGAGTAGAGCAGCGCCATTTTCAGCCGAGCAGCAGCGCAGTGCTCCACTCTGTCAAGTGAAGGGGAAAGTCGAGTCATGAGCGTTTGTGATTACAGGGGTTACAAGGAAAATCTAGACAGAATATTTTATCCTTACAAAAATTAGGCCCAAAAAATGTTTTTATGACCACGAGTATTTTTTGAAATGAGCAAGTTTGGGCATCTCAAGGGAACCACCACCCGTCAGGTATATAGCGCAAAAAAGATGTAAGCAAGTGGGTGTTTTTTGCGTTAGCTCAGCGTAGCTACGCTGAGGAAGTGTTTCCACATAAACAAGAAACTTTCTCGTAGCGAGTACGTTTAACTGGCCTTGCGTTATATCGTGATAACAAAGACAGGCAACTTTCCTGTTTTTGCCGAAGCCTGCACCAAAATATATGCGCTTCCTTAAACATGCCATGAACACCAAACATGTCAGGGCAATATGCACACGCCAAACTCAATGAATCTACAGTCATCCTGAACCAAGGAATGCATGTGACATCCGCATTTGTCGATATTGATCTCAGCAATGAACCAAGCTCGCTTCACGCCCAAATGCTGCTTGCTCAACGCGTACACAGTCAAAGTGAGCCTAAACCATGGACCAGGTTTGAGTGCCTTGTTGAGAGCGAGAGGGTTCATGCTTCGCAATTAAGCGCGCCCGGAGAAGGCCTAAATGAAACGGCCTGCACTCGGGAAGCGCGCCTTGGATCGCTTATCGGGCCAGGTCCCCGTTGCAGCAGGGAACCGGGTAACCGCAGCAATCCTTCATTGGGAATCTTTCCCTGGCGACGCGGCACATTTCATTTAGGACGGCACGTCGGGCCCGTGTCCGCAAACAGTGGGTGGATTGGAGATAAGCGATCTAGAGGCAGCGGGGGTGAAGGTGGTTGCGTAGCGTCGCCAGGGAATCATCGGGTGGGCGGGGATGACAGGCTCCCGGCCGAGGGACTCCTCATGAATATTCACCGTTGCTGGCGGCGGCCGAGTCTACCGATTCGCCGTGTTCGCACAACGAGATTTGTCAACTCTGGTGGGCAAGATTAAGTCACGACAACGGCGGTACCTTTCTCCCTCTCTCCTTCTTGGGCATGGCGTTCTTTTCCTAGTGCAAGGCCAGGCGAGTGTCTGGTCCGAAAGGCGCTGCACAATGGGCGGTAGCTGCAGCCGGCGAAAGACTTATCGCTGCCTCACTGGCGGACAGCGTGTGCCGGCCTCAGGCACCGCCGTGGACGCACGCGCCGTGATAGCATTGCGCATAAACAGCGTCGCCGCGCAAGGGGCCCCATTGTTTGTCCTTGAGCAGGAATATGCGAGCGATCGATCCGATTACGGATGTCTCTGGACTTGTGTTGGCCTTCTGTAACTGACGCCTCTGGAAGCGAGAGCCGATAACTCAACGCGAGAGACGAAAGCCGTTTCTCTTTCATCTCCCACCGCCCCACTCGAGGCGGCTCGTCAACACCGTCACCTTTCCAACGCTAGTAAAACAGAGACGATATCCCCACACTCCTATAAGGCAGCACGCCTTCAGATTTTCTTTAGCGTGATAGATGGTGCGCTTCGAATGAAGTCATTGAGAGGCGAATATAAGTATACGATAGCGAGATATGCATGCGAATCACGAATGAGGACGTAGAATGCGAATGATAATGTGCAATAAGGCTGTAATGGCGCTGTATTAGTCACCTCCAACCTAGAACAGCTCGCATAGCAGGCAATGTCTTGAACACCACTTCTAAGTAGTTGTCGAGAAGGATCTTAATTGTTGTCGTCCTTTTTTTTTACCTTTTTAACAGCCTGAGTATATATCTTACGGCATACATAGTCCATGCCATATGTTTATACATTCGTTTACACACGCACACACACACACACACACACACACACACACACACACACACACACACACACACACACACACACACACACACACACACACACACACACACACACACACACACCTGGGAATTTTAAGGCAACGAACTTGCTGACACAGCAGCTGCATCAGAAGGGAGATCAGGCTTCGTGTATTACGCCACACTATCGATCCGGTCAGCACTGGCTCAGTTTCATAATATCTTGAATTAGTATTGGCACACCAATTGGCAGACTGAGGAACCTGAGACAACATTATTTCAATGGATCCCAAGTCCGTTCGAAACTCCTCATTAGTTTCCTCCTACTAAACGTCTAGCACATTAATTTTCTGGTCACGGACACTTTCGTCATTACCTTCATCGATTTATTATAACTACATCGGACAGGTGTACGTGTGGCGCACCTTGTTTTCAAGAACAGCACTACTTCAATGAATGACGAAACACACAACACATATGCGACCCATTTACGTGTTTGCAACAATGGTACAACACTACCAGCGCATTATTATAAGCTATTGACCAATAAAACATCCCGTGCATATCTACTTCAGATGGCGTATGTAATGCGAAACTCTGTTCTTATGACATCCACATGACGTACATTAGCTATGCCAAAGATTTATCAGGACACCGCTTCATACTCCGATTCACCTCTCTTGCTATCGTAGTCTATCATAATTATTTTCGTGTGGATGCTCTCGATTATAACAAAAGTTACGCCAACAAACGTGGGAAAAACCCCTGCGACTGATAACGACTGATAGATATGCGGGGTTTAACATCCCAAAACCACCATATGATTATGATACTGATTACGATAACATCACTACTCCCTGCATCTTCTCTAAGTATATATATATACATGAACCATAGCATATGCAACGGTTGCGCGAGTATAATTATCCCTTGCTCATTTTCCTTTGAAAAGCATCCCACTATTTCAACTGATGCTTTATCTAAGTTTGAGCTGCAAGCAGGCTGTTTAGGATTTCTTGTTACATCGCTGGTTGAAACGACAGCCCGCCGTGCCTTGCTACACTGCTCTTGGTGAAGAAATGGACTCTGACTGCAGATAGACTACTGTTACAATCCTCATGAACGCTTACCTCATCCTCCAGGCGGCTGGCTCACATCCCACCTCGCCATTTCGTTTGTATTTTCCCGTATTCAACGGCAGCGCATTTTAAATAAACACGCAGACATACAGACGCACACACACACACACACACACACACACACACACACACACACACACACACACACACACGCAAAAATAACCCCAAATACTGAACTTGGGGAAATACACTGCTGCTGCATGTCGACCTGTTCCTTCCTGAGAAGCTAATCGGTTTATTTCTTTGCACTTCCATGCCGCACTCATTAGGTGGTACCCTTGTTATTTTTTAATTTATTTTTTCCAACAAGTTGACTTCTTCAAAAGAACTAATTTGGGAAATTTCCTTTCTCCATTTATTTTAGATTGGCTTCAGCCCGTTATACCTCATGGTGGTGCTGGCCTCCCCCAATTTCTTTTTTAGTTCTTTTCAAATATATATGAGTGAAAAAAGCGCGCACACACACACACACACACACACACACACACGCGCGCGCACACACACACACACAGCTTTGGTAGTTTTATCGGAAGCTTAAACCCCACATATCAACATATCAATCATTGGTTTTGTTGGAAGAAGCCATTTTGTGCTTAAGCAGCTCACGACAGCAATGTGGAGAAAAAAAATGTTTTATTCGAACACAATGTTTCGTTACATGCATTGTGCAAACATCTAGAATAGTCTTGTTCCGAGTGCGTCAGTTTGACCGGGGCGAGCATGTAGAGGGCGCTGCGTCAGTCTGGCCGTTGTGAGCAAAGATACTCGTAGTCGAGTGCGCTGTATGCCATTGATCGAGGCCAAGCATTTATTGCGCGTTTTAAGTTCGCATGTGTTGGCTTGTTTTTCTACATCACATATAGGTAACTGATAGGAAAAAATATCGGGGCTGTACACGTACGTACACGTACATGTACACACACTTGTGCTGAGAAGTATTCATTAGCGTTCGGTCTTTCAAAAAGCTATACCACTATGAACAGAGGCACGTCACACAGCTTCCGTGATAACAAAACCTTTATTAAGGAACTTGAAAATGCCCCGCCACGGCGGTCTAGTGGCTAAAGGTACTCAGCTGCTAACCCGCAGGTCGCGGGTTCGAATCCCGGCTGCGGCGGCTGCATTTCCTACGGAGGCGGAAATGTAAGCCCGTGTGCTCAGATTTGGATGCACGTTAAAGAACCCCAGGTGGTTGAAATTTCCGGAGCCCTCCACTACGGCGTCTGTCATAATCATATGGTGCTTTTGGGACGTTAAACCCACATATAAATCAATCAATCAATCAATCAATCAATCAAGGAACTTGAAAAAGAGAAAAAAACCCTTGTAGGTGTATTCAGGTAATAATGCAAAACAATCGTGGGACTATGATCTTGCTTAGATTGCTGATAGATGATTGACGTACACTTTTTCTTTCGATGGAGGCGTTTCTGAATTTCGAGAAAATACTAGTCAATTATTTACCCTCATTCAGTTTGTGACACGAATGTGAGTTACGCAGTGCCAAATTTTTATATGGCTTACGTACTATAACGCGAAGGCAATAAGGGTAACTCTGGAGAGTGCCATCGTGATATTGTATATAGCATCAACGGCGCATAGGTGTGCGGCTCACACGTGACGGGGTAAATCTATATAGAGACGCGCAGTGCGTTTGGAACTATAGTTTCTGTCTCCACACACACTTTCAAGTGATTCTTTACAGCCGTTATTCGTGGCTGTCCGCGCACCATTTTGGTTTTCGCTCTAGGCACTCAGCTCTGCGCACCAGATACATTGGTTTTCCTGGTGACGGTCTTTGTGCGTCCCTTATAAGAGTGCACGGTTGGGGCACTGGTCTGAATGAAAAGGAACTTAAACATCAAGCCGAATCTATGTATAGCCAGTAAATTGTGCACAAGCAAACGCTTACGGTTATTCGGTTACGCACTACATATATACTGACATTATGCACTGCATGGTAACACTGCATCTGCCCGTGTTTCCAAGTAGCGCCATCATTCTGACCCGCTTGGTGTGTTCCGGTGGCGCAGCAGCAGTTCTCCTGCGTTCTTCGCTGTGCCATATCAGCATCGCGTATATACGGAACACGCTATATACGAGGATCGCGAGGGTGAAGCCAAACCTCGCATCCATATATCGAAGCCTCCCTCTCAGGCAAAAGTGATTTTTTTTTTACTTCTTCCAAAAGCAGCATCTGTTCCTTCAGATTGAGCCATGGCATGTGACTGGTAACTGCTTTCAACTTTCTGTGAATTCGCGTGTCCATTCTTGCTCGCTGCAGAATTGTGTAGCTGCATTGGGGATTCCGTGCAGTCGAGAGTGTAGCGAAATGGTGCACCTCTGGCGCTATTCCCCTAAGGGTCGCCGGTCGCCATTTCTCGTCGCCCCTTGCAGCGAGCCGCCGCGGAAGGGACGCGCTGGGCCATCGCTCAGCGGCAAACTCGCAATCTGCGCATCTCGCTCGAATCGCTGCCTTGTACGCCGAGCCAAACAGTGCGCGCGGCCCAGCGATGCGACACTTCCATATGGAAGCGGCCCACTTTATATTTATTCAAGCGTGCAGGGCGGCTGGTAATGCGGAAAAATAGCCCAGCTACGACTGGCAAATATAGGACAAAAGACGGGCCTCGGTCGCCCGGCGAATTCCCAGCTGGTTTATCTTTCAATTCCCGGGGTCCGGCGCCTGAATGCCTGTTGCACCAGGGAGCGCGCTTCCGATCAGCGCAGCCACTCTGGCGCTGAGTGATGGGGCTCGTTTTAGAAGGAATATTTGCCGATTGCAGCTCATTTATCTCGGTGCCTATTTTTTCCTTCCCGCGGTGGCCACTGGCTCTCCGAGCGTTCTTTATTCGGGACTTTGGGGATTTCAGCGAGCCGTGTTTCCCCCAGCGGCCGATGGGTCCCGCTCACCTTTCCGCGGGGGTGGCTGCTGCTACGGCCCCCCGGTTGCGCAACCCCGGAAGCCGGTCTCTCGAATATGGCGCGCTCTCTTCCTAGCACTGATCTTCGTACAACGCACGGGATGCAACACGCTGGCCGACGCTGATATTCTTGCGAGTATGCTGTCTCGATGCTCGCAATCTATCTATCTATCTATCTATCTATCTATCTATCTATCTATCTATCTATCTATCTATCTATCTATCTATCTATCTATCTATCTATCTATCTATCTATCTATCTATCTATCTATCTATCTGTCTGTCTGTCTGTCTGTCTGTCTGTCTGTCTGTCTGTCTGTCTGTCTGTCTGTCTGTCTGTCTGTCTGTCTGTCTGTCTGTCTGTCTGTCTGTCTGTCTGTCTGTCTGTCTGTCTATCTATCTATCTATCTATCTATCTATCTATCTATCTATCTATCTATCTATCTATCTATCTATCTGTCTGTCTGTCTGTCTGTCTGTCTGTCTGTCTGTCTGTCTGTCTGTCTGTCTGTCTGTCTGTCTGTCTGTCTGTCTGTCTGTCTGTCTGTCTGTCTGTGCATTTTGCATGTGCACCCAAGCGCGCACACACACACCCACCCACCCACCCACCCACCCACCCACACACCCACACACACACACGCGCGCGCGCAATAAAATGAATGGAATAAAGAGCAGTTTGCAAAATCATTTCTGCTAACGCTGAGAGTGAGGAGTGGAAGGAAGGAGGAGGGGGGGGGGGGCAGCGCATACTTAGTTTTCAGTGCTTCATTCACGATGACAGAAGAAATGGTATAGACGAAGCAACATCAGAAATTTGTAGGAACGACGTCAGAACAATGGTGAATCATACTATGAAGGGGGGGGGGCGTCATTATTTAGCTATAGTTGTGGCCTCTTTCATTAAAGAATGTGATCGAGCTCTGGAAGACAAAATAAAGTATATAGTATAGGGAGTATATCACTTTGTATATCACAAAACAGGGGGACGACACAGCCAAAATTATGTCTCCTCTTTCTTTGGCATATAAAGTCACGTGCAGTGCCTTTTGTGCACCTGTGTGCATTTTTACGATCGAGGGTGTGTTTTTTGCGGCCGGCGGGTGTGAATGTGCTTTGTGGTGCTCGAAGCGACAATAATTAATGTCCAGCCGCTGGCCGTAATGAAGCGTCTGCACATATTGCAGCCTAGGAACACTCGTGATCCGGCAGTTGACGGGGGCTATCCACCATAAAACATCTTAATGGATCAACTTGCGTGGGGTTTCTTTTCTGCGCCTGCGGTCAACTTCCTGTGCTAAATGAGGAGTTGCATATAAGGACGCCAATCGCACACTCGTGGTAGCGCTCCCGACTGGAGTGCGAAAGTCTCGCACTACTCTGTTCAAGATGGGCAACGGTATATACGCCAACGCCTTGTTGAATACTGCCCATGCATCGAAGTTAAAAAAAAAAGTACACTCCGAATCTCTTTACATGCCTATCTCTCGAGCATTTCGAAGCATCCAAAATCTCAGTAGACAGGTGCTGTAGTTGGCTATAGGTGCACCGAGAAAGCAGTATATAAGGCGTTGTTAAATTCTGCCGGAGAACTTTGTCTGCTGATGCAAAAAAAAAAGTAGAACTTCCATATATAGCTATCGCTCTACATTCGCTGTCAGGTATGCAGCTGTTTGCGAAGATACGAATAGATGAAGGGCTACCACGTTCATGCTAGCGAGGTGGAAACTTATACCAAATGAATTGATTTGATCGATATGCGGGGTTTAACGTCCCAAAACCACTATATAATTATGAGAGACGCCGTAGTGGAGGGCTCCGGAAATTTAGACCACCTGGGATTCTTTAACGTGCACCCAAATCTGAGTACACAGGCCTACAACATTTCCGCCTCCATCGGAAATGCAGCCGCCGCAGCCGGGATTCGAACCCGCGCCCTGCGGGTCAGCAGCCGAGTACCTTAGCCACTAAACCGATATATACCAAATGAAGCTTTGTATACATGTGATGCTGTCTTCATTAGCGATACTGTCTTCATATGGGTGTATAACATCCATACGAAGACAGCAACACTGGTGACTGCGTCTTCTGACACTTTCAGGGACAAAGACGCCCTGGGAAACGGTCCGAGTTTCGGGTGAGCACACATTCCAAATATATCACAGAAATCGCCAAATAAAAAATATTGCCGATTTATGAGGGAAAGTATCATTTATATGCACGCTGTAGGGGTAGAAGACGGGATGAAGTCTCATCAAGTAGGAACTAGCGAATTTTATTTTGATCTGTACACCGGTGTTCTTACATTTCGCTCTCAATACAAATCAAATGATTCTGCTATACTGCCAATCACGTATTCGGCCATTCCTGCATACGTCAACATTAAGGCTGCAGGCAAAGTGACTGGGAGTTCCGCCGCATTCTCTCCTCTCGCTTCTCATCTCCTACCAAAATATCTCGACGTTTTGCACACCCTAAAAGCTGCACCCAAAAAGCGAGGGAAATGAAAACGCACCATGGCTACATCTATGCACATCTCGCTGGATTTAGGGCCGACCGGTTGTGCCCGTCGCGATTTCCGACGTCAGCGTAGCTCTGGCCGACTGGGCTGGCCTATACGCCATCTCCTGATGCCGATCTTCGACGACAGCGTAGCTCTGGCCTACTGGGCTTGCCCTACGCCACCTCCTGACGGCGACAAGAGCTCTCGCCAGTGGCCCCTGTCCTCGGACTCCTGCAACCGTGTTTATCTTTCCTCTCTTCTCCTTACTTCCGTCGTTCGCTGTCCCTGCGCCTTGCTCTCTCCTTCCTCTCTCTCTCTCTCTCTCTCTCTCTCTATCTCTTTACCTTTTAATCCTATTCTCTTAATGCCTTCTATAAACCCATTCCTCGTGAGCTACTGTTGAGGCATCCTGCCTCTAAGAGACAGTTACGGGGCTCACTTTTCTCTTCTTTTCATTAAGAATCACCCCCCCCCCCCCGAAGGAGAAGACAGAGTAGTTCATTGTATTATATAGGCAGTATTCCCCGTACTACAAATCGCGCCGTGGGGTTTGTTGATTATGGTGCTCGACTCTCTAACACAAAGGTCGCGTGATCGAATCCCGGCTGTGGCGGTTGCATTTTCGATTGAGGTGAAAGTGCTGTAGGCCCGCGCACTCAGATTCAGGCGCACGTTAAACACCCCAGATGGTCAAAATTTCTGGAGCCTTCCACTACGGTGTCTCTCATGATCATGCGGAGGTTTTGGGACGTTAAACCCCATATATTATTATATTCTATACTACAAATTTTGGGTATGCAAATGCAGAGAAATGAAGCCTAAGGTTTTCTGAAGTTTTGCAGTTTCTTCTTGAACAGCTTGACAGAATTAATACGGTGGCAGGCATGCAGAAAAGTAGAGGAGAAACGAGGACATCACTGAATTGACACGTTAAACAAAAAGTTGAACAGAACAGAATTTAGCTTTGAATAAATGATGCATGGCACTAAATCAACGCACACTCCTAATGCAACACACTTTGACGACCTCTGCTGTTCCCGAGTTTGCAATAAACTGAAATCATGGAGTGCATCAATGTATGTGGAAACGCGTTACTCTTCGGCAAGTGTAATTAAACTTACGATACTGTCTAACGCAGAAAGGCAACAGAATGTGGTGTATCGCCCCCCCCCCCTTTTTTTTCTGATGCCGAGGTCTATCTTTCAGGCGAAAATGCAATGGACGAGCCAATAACTTCGTAGTAATGTGGCCATTCTCGGATACTCACCTATATTCGCTGTGCATTATTTCAGTGAAATATTTGCGCCATTGGAGGTCCTTAAATCACCTTTAACAGCCTATTTCTTCTGCCATTGAGCGTCAAGTTTTTTGCGCTAACCCAGAAGATGGACTGTCCCCAAGCCAGCAAATTTTAATGGGAAGCTGCTTAAGACGTTGCCGTTCCCTTTTAAAAGGCCGTATAGCAGCGTTAAGGAGCGTTAATAATTCTCGGGAAGAATCACGTAGCCCTGACGGTACGCGGTCATTCTTGACCGCTCGCTGACCGTTGACGCGGTGAGGGAGGAGGGCGAGAAGCGACGGGTACCGCTGAAAAGCGCAAGACGAACGATGCTTTGTGAAAGAGGCTCGGCAAAAAAGGGGGCCCGTCTTTGTTGTCAAAGCTTGTCAAAGCGAATGTTGTGGGAATGTCAACGCCGTGCTTCGGATGAAGCGACATATCCCTGGTGACGTTCCCTGCATGGAGCGGAGGGGGGAGCGGCTGTGTTGCATAGAGACCCGGGAAAGGGAAGAAAAAAAGACGTGCACCAGTTTACTGTGGTCCTGCTTAGGTTTTCTATTGCTGCATTGATGTTTATCAGTTGATGCGACGCTAGTAAACAGAAGCGTAAGGTTTGGTCAGCTGTGGCTGGAAGGTGATTCTCATGTGTTTGTTTACACTGTCCATAGGCAGAGTTAAAGGACATGACACTGCCCATATATAAGAAAATGATGCGTTTTGTTTCATGTTGTGTGAATTTTTAGCTGTCGCAGTACTGCCCGCATGGAAAATAACACCTTTTCCATACGGGAAGTATACAAAGTATTTTCCATACGGGAAGTGTGAAATATTTTAAAGAAAACGCTTACGAGAAACGACATTTGCGCAAAACGTAACTATACATAGCGTGTCCCAGCTGAAAGTTAGCCGAAGTCATAGGCCACCATGCTCGCTCTTGAGTTCACTCAGACTCGGATCGGTCCGTGAATGACGGTGAGCCTCAGTCTGAGTGAATCCGGGTGGGTAATGATTGGGTGAGTTTGAGTCACCTGAGTCCGGTTGAAGAAAATTGTTGGAAATCTGAGTGCGGCGACTGAGCTATAAGCGCGAAACACCTTCAGTTAGTCTGAGTGAGCTCCACCTTTTATTTCCAACCTATGGTATACTATTGAGTCAGTTTCGTCATTACTATCAGCTTCATATCGGCTTACGTTGATACTCAGTCATCTATTCACATTTTATCAACTCACTAGCGGTCGTGCATGACATCAATATTTGTTCATCACAGGCGTGAGTTAGGGAGAGTGGATCCCATGACCTCCTCCGCAAACTCTTTCGCGTAAAGCTCTTGATAAAAATATCTCGTGTGAATTGCGCATTTCATGAGATAAGTCCGCACTGGATTGAAACCACCAATAAATCGTATTCGAAGACACAAAACCAAAACGGCTATCGCAGAGCACCGATTGCGTGAGATATTGGCGTTAACGAGCATTGTAATCATGATCGAAAAAAACTTGTTTACGTGAACAGGCTCATGAGTCGACTCACTGAGGTACACTGAGATCCAGGTCAAGCCATGAGCTGAGTGAATCTGGATGCGAAAATATTTAAAGAGCCTGAGTTCCTATTGGTCCGGTTGAGGCACATATGGGCGAGTCGTAGTCCGAATGGGCTCTCGAATGAGTTTGAGTGAGCTCCATTTTTTTCGGACCTAAGTATACGACGCCTTGTTTATTTTATATTTAAGTCACTATTTTTCCTAGTTGGCGCGATTAATGAAGCTGGTGAAGATGGCCACGTCACTGTACAGGTCTATAGATCTAATAATGGCGTATTATACGAGCCGTTGCTTGTATTATCTTCAAGCTTTATTAAACCTAGATGGAGCACCCCTCCTATCCTACAGCCAACCAGTGCGTATTTTATTCGGATAAAGATGCTTTGATACCTATACTTGTTTCGAGTGCTTCGTAGTCACCGATATCCAGTGGCCTTATTCCATAACCAGCATCGTTGGCACCACCACTAGCCAATATCAGGTCTAATGAATGCAATCAGCGTGAGTAATACGTGTGTTAAGTTCACCCGACGACTGCATGATCCTATTTAATCGAAATGCTTCAACCATTCATAAGTGCAGTAGTGAAGATTCACAAAAAAATAATAAACGTTGGCGAAAGGACGAGACAAAAAAAATCTCTTGTTTATTCAGCATCTCTCACGACCAAATTGTTACGCGCTATAATACAAATGTATAGGTTCCTGGTACTAAATTTGAGTTGGCCTTCGTAACGAAGAACAAGTTGTGAGATGAGTTGGACAAAAAGTAATGCGAAATCTTTTATAACTTATTACGTTGGTTAATTGCACATTAGTATAAGTCTATATAAAGTGTATATATTTTCTCAACTTTCCAATCTTGCCTTAGAGGACTTCTCCTTGCTCTTTCTCTTTGTCAATCAAACACACTGTATCTCGATGCGTATATGGTTGTGGGTACACACATTCATTTTGAATTTTGGGAATACGTATCTCCACCAGCAGGGAATACGTAACCTTCCACCAGCAGTGTAAGCGTACATGACCTGGCATGATACTCGGAAGCAGCGTATAGCTAGATAATGGCACACCGGGCCCATGTCCCCCAATCTCTCTCCCCCAAAACATTTTCTCCTTGCAGCCCTGGTTCTTGCAGACTTATTTCAAAAACTCATATTAGTAATTAGTGAACAAAAAATAGGAAAGGCTGAGTTATTATGCTTTTTCCTTTCTTTTCATCTCTCCCCTCTCCCCTTCCCAAGTGTAGGGTAGCCTACACCGGGCCCAGGTTAACCTTTCTGCCTTTCTTTTACTAGTGTTTTCTTTCTGTTTTTTGTTTTTTTATTTGACAGTTGCTTCCACGCATGTACCATGCTGACACCGGGGGATGATGGTACAGAGGCAGAAACAATCACAGTTTCTGCAAAGGTTACCAGTGATACGATTTGCAAAGGTTACCAGATTACCAGATGATGTTACGACAGCCCTGTGTGGGGAGGGGAGGTGGTTTATCGAGAACGAAAAGGGTAGCCAGTCCGTGGAGCTCTCTTCGTTTGCCTGGCTTCAAACAGCCTTGGCAGATTTATTTTCATCAAACTATTGCTTTACAAACACAGCTCGTAACGTCTACTCATGCACTCTGAGTATTTGTTTTCTGCGTTCACAAAAATCAGCAGTGCTTCAAAATTAGGGCCACTTAACAAATACTAATAGTAAATACGTCGTAACAAGCAGAACCTTCAGAGCTTTTTGAGCCACAATACTATATGCTCTCCATGAGCTATAGCTACCCAATATTCTCACGGTGTCTCAACTATATATCACACCACCATGGTTCCCAATAGTAGCTTTAGCCCAAACTTCTCTCTTCCTCCTCCTTTGCATCTTTCGGTGCCCTTTCCCCGGAACAGGAAGCCAGACGCACTCAGCCTTATTGAGCACTTTCCTTTCTCTTCTCTCTCTCTCATTGTGAATGAATATGCCAGAAAACCTGCCTGATGACTGTTGGTTTCATTAGTTGTGTCTAAGAAAGAATGGGCCCCTCGAACGATTTCTCCTCTTTCGTACTGTCTGAAAAGAGAGATTACAAGAGCTTCGACAAAGTAAACCGACATTGATGTCATTATCACGAGGCGAGAACAATCTGTCATTGTTTGATATATGTGCCAGACTGTTACAGTGTAGGTAGACTCGATAATGTGAAATTATCGAGTTACACCTCACTGTGAGAGTCCGCGCATGCACATCAGTAATATTAGTGATGACAATGCAGTCGGTTGTACTCGCGTCGATCCTTGGGCCTATCATGCAACATTCGCAACGTGCGGATATTCTGACGATGGAAAGCCGATCTAGCCGCAGAAATGTCGATCACATTCGTAAATGTTGCGGTACAGCATCGGAACGTACGTGAGAGTGATAACATCAGTTCAGTGAAACAACCTGAGCCTTATAGCACAGCGGAACTTGCTCTACACACCACAGTGGAAAGGGCGTCTCGTGGCGCATTCAGGGTCTACGGCTCCGCGTAAAAGCTGCCCTGCGTGCAAATACTATAGTTCTCACATTTCACATTGGGCTGTTCGACACACGAATGAACGAGGCCGATGAACGGGAAAGGGGGGAAGTGGCGAATGGCTTACGAAGGTTTCTGTGCATGCAAACTGCACGCACGTACACACAATTCTCCCTCTCTCTCTTTATACTAGCTCTTGTGTTCACCCTCACCCGTATAGAAGACCAGAACTGCCCTTGTTTCCGAGCTCTACCTACGTACGGCATTCCTGGTCGGAAGACACGGTATTCTTCGTCGCTACGTTTTGTAGGAACAACATTGAACCTTTGTCGACATGTTCACGACACCCAGCTATGGGCTCGCAGCGAGACATACTCTCTCCCCACGGGACGACGAGCATTGAGACTGTCACACGGGCAACATGCCAGCCAGAATCGAGGCGGCAGAACAATGCGAGCAGAGCGAAAATCTAGGCTACTGAGCGCGCGCGAGCGAGCGAGATGCGGCATTGTGGCTCATATTATGCTTTAGAGCGATCCAGGAGGAGTCCCCTGCGTTGCAGCGTGGCGGCCGCAGATCAATCTCAGCTCCCGCGGCCGCAGCCCCGGGTCTGCTTTTTTAAACCTTTTTCTTCTTCACTCCGGCTCGGGTGTTCACGAAGAAGGGAGGTTGACCGGCAGAATGCCACGATCCGGCGGCCACTCTTCAGGGGTCCTTTGTGGCTGGGGCCTGAATAGGCGAGACCCCCTCGGCGCTGCCCGCCCCCGTGCATTGAAGAAGCCCCAAGAGTTGCCATTTTTCCTGCCCTTTATGGGCGCTCTTCTCGCCTAGATATACATATATATCTTCGGGACGGACCCACAGCGATCACCTTTGTGCGTGTCACTTCTCACCTGGCATTTAGAAGAGAAAAGGCTGAAATCGAGATTTCACACCTTTGTGCGGCGGCGCCCCTCCGGGCGCGCAGCGTGGCCCGCGCCCTCGGTGGTCTATTCGCGTCTCAGGAAGTCGACTCCAGAGCACAAAGCTGGCCCTCGGCATTATGACAACAGCACCGCCCCTGTCATTCACCCGGCTCAATGGTGGGTGGCTCCCGGGGTCTGCCGCCGCTGAAAAGCTGCTCCTATTTACGGCCAGCTTTGCGCGCCCAGGGCATATTTTATTCACAGCTCGCGGCTTAAAGACTCTGTCGCGCACTGCTCAATGCTCCGATCGCACCTGGAAGGTGCACGCTTGTTACACCGATTTTACTGCCTGTCGACACGAGGGCGGTGGGCCCCTTGGATCGCGCCAGCGACCGTCGTGCGGCCAGATAGGCGACCCCTGGAGCAAATCCTCGCCCACAATCAAGCATTGCCTTTTGTCCTGCAGTATACTGGTCAGCTACCGTAGCTATCAGGCTGATGCGGAGCTTTGACTGTTGCTCTGGCATCCATCTATATATCTGCAAAAAAACTTAATCTCCACTCGGACGAGGCGTAAAAGAATCGCGCCATAGCTTTTGCTCTCCAAAGCTTCTGGTAAAGGCTTGAAACCGTCCGTCCAGTTCATGTAAGATGTCTTAGCATACTGATCTTAGTTGGACGTATATTAAAACCTATAGGGGCCCACCTAACTTCCGTTTATTACCATCTTATTGGCTTGCATATGACTGAGCAGATTTTACGTACTTGACCGGTCTAATCAAAAAGCAAAAGAAAAAAGTGAAAAGCTTTTTGTATATGAAAATAGATTTAAGTATGAACACTTCATCATTGCATTGCAAGCTCGCGTCTACTAATGGTTATATTCCTTCCTTTTTTTTTTCAGATCGCTCGTGAAGAAAGCGGGTGCTGTTGTCAAACGCCGCTCTAGATGGCAGTGAATGTTAAATTAAGCTTAATGATGCATTACGCTCAATTTACGAATGGTGGGTCAAGAGGGAGAATAAAAATAAATCCTTCAAAAACAAATTTTATCACGTTTACCGACAAAATAATAGCACTTCAGTTTACGTATTCTTTACGAAATGCAACCATCACGAGAGCTGATCGTGTTAAATATTTAGGAGTCACGGTCGCCTGTAACCTCAGCTGAGAAATGCATGTTGAAAAGATGTGTGAGGGTGTACTGAATAAATAAGCCTTTTTTTCCCAAGAGAAAACTACATAACACTCCTTGCACAGTAAATCTGAAAGCATACAAAATACTAGCGCGACCAAAATTTATACGCCGATCTTGCCTGGAGCCCTTGGTAACAATTGATTTTTAAAAAATGAAAGGAGTCCCCAATTTAGCGTTGTGCATTATACAATATACTTACTGCCGACACTTCAGTGTTATAAATTTACGCAATAAAACATGCCTACAAAACCTTGAGCAACGCAGGATAATATCCAGATTAAGATTCCTCTACCAACTTTATCATGCGGACTTCAATTTATCACGGGAATGTTTTATTCAGCAACCTTCAAAACTTTCAGCCAGGATGAGACACGATAAAAATTTTAGGCAGCATTAATGTCCACAAGTTCGCTTTCTTTCCACGTACAATTTTTCACTAAAATGTGTTATCGGCAGAAGCAGTGAATGCCGCTTCAATGGCTTCATTACAAAATACATTGAACGTATTAGTGTTCTTTGTAAAGTGACGTATATTGACAATAGCTTAAATTTGGTGCCATTTACGTGACCTATTTATATTGATTATATTTTTATGTCAGTGTGACTATGTTGTTGAACAAAACATATATATGAATTGAACATTTATATTACTCTCCAGTCGTGATTGATTGATATGCAGGGTTTCATCCCAAAACCATCATGAGAGATCCAGTATAATGGAGGTCTCCGGAAATTTCGACCACCTGGGTTTCTTTAACGTGCACCCAAATCTGAGTACATGGGCCTACAGCATCTTTGCCTCCATCGAAAATGCAGACGCCACAGCCGGGATTTGATCCTGCGACCTGCGGGTCAGCAGCCAAGTACCTTAGCCACTAGACCACCACGGCGGGGCTCAAGTGACAGCATGGGCTTCACTGAGCCGAATGTGAAGTTCAAAGCTCACCAATTACAGTATGCCATTGAGAATGGAGAAGTTAAATGCTTGATGACTGGCTAAACCAGCCATTCAGAATCGACTTTGGTTAAATTTATTAGCCCACTTCAAGTTACCATTGTCATCGTCGAAAAATGCTGGTCGGTGATACTGCAGATAAAAATGTGAACGGATGCATACAGTAAAAAACTTCTCATGCATCTCAGAATACACGATGGCATACTGTACATGTAAAGGGACTGTTGCATGTGAAGACCGATCTGACTGCGTAATTAGGAAATTCAAAGGCTAGTTTTTCTTCGCTGACACAACGTTCATGAAAATTAACAGAGAACAATGCCAAGGAAAGCATCGTGTATGTTTTTGCAGCAAATTTGATATACATGTGAAGAAAGTAAGGTGGACGAAAAGACAACGTCCCAGTGGCAGAGACCAAGCGTACAAATTTTGATTTGACGCGCTCGATGCGCTACTGAATAAACTATCTGCAGTCGTCCTACCGTACACTGTATTTAATCCTGCGAGTGTTATACAGCGCCGCTCGCATATACCCACAGTGAGTTCGGCACACATTTCTTTTGCCTGGTGGTGCTTCAACGAGGTAGGACGCTAAAGAAATAAGTCTTGGCGCCACCAATCGTTTCATACAGTATATATCAGTACTTGGTGTGGATTGAAATCAGTGCACTAACATTCGAGCGCTACTCCGTATATTTACTTTGATGTGTCTAGCAATACAACATTGCTTCGCAGAAATGCGTGTACCTTTGTGGAGCAACGCACGCCATTGCTTTTTCGGGTATTCATGTAATTATAAAAGAAATAACTAACTTAATAAATAAATAAAAACAACACATGTGTTTTCACTGATATTGAAGGCCTTGCAGAAAGATATGGGTATAGTTAAGAAATTGTGATCCCAGTTTTATATCAAGACGTGTCTAGATTGTCGAAGATGGGGCGCGAAGGGGGGTCCAGCTGGTTGAATTTCTGGGAACGAGACTTTCTGAAAACTCTTTGGCTTGAAAAATCGTGTTTTGTAGTTAGCCTGTACTAGACGAGTGATAATGCGTGACGAAGAGCAATGACCCAATTTTATTTAAGACCAACGTTAGTGTACTATATACGAAATTGATCTATAATTTTTTTCAACACTATTTATGAGTTTTGGAAAGGTTAGGCGAAGATTCACCGAGGCAGCAGTCAAGTTAAACTAGGCACGGAGTTTTTAACGCGTCCGAGTGAGCTGGTGAAGAAAAGAAAATTGATCATATAGTTACACGCAGAATATCGATGTTTAGCTCTAACAGAAAATTTATAACAGTATTTCGAGGCCGAAGCCACCTGTTTTTGTCTTGATAGAACTTTCACAGCCTTTAAGATATATTTGTGACACATTTTCACGTTATGTGCGTAATTTCACTTCTAATCGCCTCGATTAGCATGTCACTGAAGCGCTGAACGCAAAATGACTACTCTGATCAACGTGGTGTTTCAATGGGAAGCGCGGTGAGCGATTGTGGAGGCGTGGTGCTTGTGAAGCTGCAGGCCAGACAAATAATTTTCTGTTTAAATTCCATGCCCGTCTTTTTTGCTCGCTATTATGTTTATTCTGCTGAACTAACGTTCCTGCATGTGTATTCCGGATGAAGCACACGTATACCACTATGTACCGCTCTTCTTGAGTTTCCTCGGCTGCGGCGGCTGCATTTCTGATGGAGGCGGAAATGTTGTAGGCCCGTGTGCTCAGATTTGGGTGCACGTTAAAGAACCCCAGGTGGTCGAAATTTCCCGAGTCGTCCACTACGGCGTCTCTCATAATCATATAGTGGCTTTGGGACGTTAAACCCCACATATCAATCAATCTTGAGTTTCCTCGCTTTCCAATAATGACATTTATTGAAGGCAGACATAAAAAAAAAACATTGTAGAACATGCATTAGACAACGACAGAGCTGGTGGCGACGATTCTCGCGCTTGTCGTCAACGCTGTCACCGTCAACGTCGCAAACTGAACCGCCATAAGTCAAGCTGCTGACGGCAGCAGCTGCCTTAGTTTCTTCCATTAGCTCTATCCAGACACTATTTCATTCTTAAATCTGAAGTGGGAGAAAAGTAACGAGGCGGGCATTTGTCAAAAGGTGTACCACGTCTCTGTTAGCTTTTCTTGGCGTCAGTGATTCATTTCGAGCCCCTGCATGTGCGCGTAATTACTCACACTTCTTGGGAAACTCTTTTACTCCTCTCTCCGGGAGCCTCGAGAAACCTCGCCGAAAGCATTCATCGTCGGCGCCTTTCATTTATTTCGTACCTGAGCCAATGCTCCTTCACTTTGCCCAAAAAGCAGAAAAAATCACAAGGCGGGGGACAAAAATAAGAGTAAGAAATTTGCAACGCGGGACATTGCGCGAGCAGGTTCATTTATTTTGTATCTCAGAGTGCTGTGGAAACCTGGACAGCTCTTTTCCTACCCCCCTCTTTTTTTTCTGGTGGTGCGTCAGCTTCCTCTCCTTAATGCGGTGCAAAGAGGCTAGGTGGAGCAACAAGCAATTAATACCCTTCATTCCACGCTATCCGCGTAATTAGTTTAGAAATATCGGCTCAAATATACTAACGAGCCTCCTCCCCCCTTCTTTTTTTTTACTCCTTCTGGCTAGCGTTACTCGACGTTGCTGCTAATTCCAACCTTCCGTTTCAGTCACCATCTTTTGTTTTTTCTTGCCCATCCCCTTCTGACGCCTTCTCTAGTCGCCTTTGTGCTCCCCCCGTTTTTGCCCCTGCCTGTGGTTCGCGTGCCCTGTTTTGTTTCGCCCTTTCCGTTGTGCTTCCATTGTGTCAACTTTCCGCACTCACGCCTGCTTGTTATTGATAAACTTTCCAGGCAAGTGCAACGTGAAACGAAAAAGGCAAGAAAAAAATTAACCAGAAGAGTTCACACCCTTTTTATATGCCAGTCCTTCTTGCATACTTTTTTTTTTGCTCGTTTGCGCGTGTCGCCTTGACTGTCCCTGAGGGTTGTCTCATCAGGGGAGACGCGTGACGCTTGTTATTGCGGTTTGCCACGCTGCCACTGATTATATTCGCGAGGCGGAGTTTCGCTTGGTGAGCTCCTCCACACTGGCAGGACCTTCGCACCGCCGCTGCTTTAGCCGTATAGCTGCTCCTGCGCTTCCTTCGCTCAGCTCGTACGCAGTCGCTAAGGAGGAAGGGGATACAGAATAACCCCCGGTCGCGACTCGATAAGAAGTGCCGGCTGCTTTTCAGTGATCTTCAATGGTTGAACAAAAGGCGCCGTAACAAAATATCTCGCATAGCTTCGTGTCTAGGACCTGCAAAAAAAGAGCTTTTTTTATTAATTTCGTTCGTTTTACCCTTCTGCTAAAGACGCTGCCTGTCCTTCAATATGAAAGAAGGCCATTGTCGGGCTTCTCGCGAATCGCAAACGTTGCTGGAAGCTTGTTTATCAATTTCGCGTGGCGCTTCTTTCTCGTTGAACAAGTCTTCTTTTTGCGCAGGAGACGGCGCTATCGTAGCGATCTTCTATTTATTTGATTTTTTTTCAGTGATGAACGTGCTCGAACGAAAATAATGAACAATCGGCGAATAAGAAACACGGCTTGTATTGACAAATACACAGTGATTATTGTCGGACAATAGTATGGGGTTTATTTGATTGGATGACTATAGATTTTGGGCAAATACGGATTTTTGGCCTCTTGTGTATCGTTCGGCATGTCGATCTTGTTTTAAAAGAATGTAAGCAAGAAATTTGTAATATAGTACACTTTCTAACGGAAGCAATGCTGGTTTAATGTGCCACTTAATAAATCCCTTTGTTTCATCTCGACCTGATGTTACCAACGAGGGTCGTAAATGAGATATTTTAAGGCATTATATTTCCTCTTCTGTTCAATGCATGAGGAAACAAAAAAAAACTATTAGATGAGTATCTTCCTATATTTACGCTCGTTTGACGTGTGCTGTATAGATTCGTGTTAAAGAGTCATAACGTGGTTAAAGTCCAATATTAGAGGTCCACCTGTAATTGTAATTTCGTGCATGCAAAAGAGAGAGAAAGTTTCGTTTTACGTCGACCCCTTAATGCGCACTGATGTCCAACAGAAAGACAAAAAAAATTTTCACACTTGCTGTAGATATCTCAAGTGCCTTCAGCCTTCGATATACACACAGTGCCATTGAGTGTGCCTGTTCCTTCCCCCGGCGCTTTCATCAGGAGCAACGCCAGGAATTCTCTCGGCTTAAGCCCCACAAAGGGGAGAAGCTCTGGCCGTAAAGATAGGTGGCTCAATACTGTCCGCACACCGGTGGACACTTGCTCTGGCCAGCCGGACCGCAATCAAACGGTTCCTCGCGGACAGCTTTACGGGGCCGTGAAGCAACACGCCTGCCGGTGGTCACCGATGGCCCTGCGATCACTTGAGCCGGCGTCACTCGGCCCATGTCATCGACCTTAATCAATGTGTCCGGAGGGCGCTCAGCTCTGGAATTCGCGGAGTTGTCACGGGCTTCCTTTTTTTTTAAGCGGCCTCGCATCCCTGAGACTCTTCCCTTTCTGTCGAAAGAGTTACTGGCTCCTGAATACGGTAGTTTGGCGCATGTGCTTGTTACACGTCACTCTTTATGCCTCCCCTTTCCCATTCGCTGGCTGCTTTTGTTTGAACACTCCGGTTAAAACACGAAGGACGAGTAATTCTTGTCGTGGCGTTCTCACCATCGACTGTGTGTATATGTGATCCCCCCCCCCCTCTTCAACCTTAGCGGCTGGTCTGCGCGCACGGCCGTCTCACACCGTAGCCGGCTATAGAGGCATGCGGGATTCCACGCTGGTCTTGTTTTCTTGCGGCTTCCCTTCGAAACACGGCATAAGTAACGACGGCTGAAGGTTTTATTCCCTTTAGTGGCGACTTGGCAGCATCGTAGCGTGCTGTCTGCCTCTTTACGACCCCCTGAGCAACGTCTGTCTCCGCGGCGTATATATGCGGCGCTCTTGCCTCCGCGTCCCCGCCGCGCGATGTTTTCATATAGCACCCGGAACGGCTGAGAATTCCGCAGCTCGCGACATATCGTGTTTGTGCGGCGCCACTGTTCTCATAAAACCTGGCAGCTGAAGCGGCATCGGCGGACGTTTGTTCTCTTATCCGAGAGTGTAATTTACTCCGTGGAGGGGCTTTTATCCTTCGCAGCGTTCTTTTCTGCCTCCGCGATGCCAAAGAGAAAAGAATCGCGGCCAGTAACAAATATTCGTATAAACACGTTTCTATGTCACACGCGTAGACATAGCCTATAAGACGTCAGAAAAAGAAGGAACGGGATATGCGCTCACTATAGCTTTCTATCTCTTTTTTGTTTACTCCCCAATTAATATAAATGACAGCATCCGCTTCGCTACGACCACAACGTGAGTTTGGTAAAGTGACGTGTGCATTCAATGTCCATACCTTAAAACTTGTAAAACAAAACAGAACAAAACAAAAAAATGGATTAAGCACATATTTATTACCCGCAGTCCTTTTGGAAATCGTTCACTCGATGAAGCTTGTTTTAGGGCAACCATGTTAAGCATAGACGGCAGCGCTTGAGAAGGGATAGTGTTAAAAATTGCAAATGAATTCAACCATTTCAACGCACAGGCCTCTCACCCTCACAAAATACATAACTGCCATTCCATTCACTGCTACACTACAGAAGATAGCGAACAAAGCACCTCAAGAAACATGTGCTGCCTGTGGATTGACTAGTATTTTGGGTATTACGCTCCAGATACTGAAAATGCTGATATTTAGCAAGGAACCCAATGCGTGTATGCACGCGGTGCAGTGGTAGGTTTCATAAAATGTTTTTGTGAATATCACTTTTTGCGTATCATTTCACTGTCAATCATCAATTCACAAGGTGACATTGCCACGGCGCAAACTCAAGGTGTGTCACTGATTGCATTGCACGGTATACATTTCACTGCATCTCAGTCACAATAGGGGCTTCTATACTTCTTTGCGTTGCCATGTTATCATATATCAAAAGGAACTGCGCATGTGGGGGCCTTTATAGATCGCAGACATTTATGGAACGTTATCTACCCACCGGATCGGTTTCGTCTTTACGGTGTAATCTCGCAAATCCACCATCGTTCGTGGTTCCACGTGATACCCGCTTTGCGAAGCCTCAGCAGCCTAATCTCTATAGGCCGAACGATCACCTTGTCTCAGTCGGATTACCGAAACTAGAGTGATCTAGAATACCGAAGCCGTAAACGTGCGAAGCCTCAAGCACCTGCCGGACGGACGGACGGACGGACGGACGACGGACGGATGGATGGACGGATGGATGGATGGATGGATGGATGGATGGATGGATGGATGGATGGATGGATGGATGGATGGATGGATGGATGGATGGATATGGCTGTACCCTTTAGATCGGGCGGTGGCTAGCGCCACCAAGTCGTAATACCTAATGAACCCAAAACTATATTTATTCTTTTCCTTAAAAAGTGAGTTTGAGGATTCATACTTTGCAGTGAAGAGTTTCATTTTCACTCGTGCCTTGACTTTAGCCACCAATCAGATAACCTCCTTCTAGTTGTGTCTACCCGCTTAAAGTTTATTTTGCCCTCCCGTCCCTAAACCCCAGTGCTTTGAAAAACTCTGCGCCATCATCCTGAACTATAGGGTGAAGCCCTTTACAGAACATTATCAAGTGTTCAGCAGTTTCTTCTTCCTCTCCACACGCACTGCATACTGTGTCTACCCCTTCGTATTTGGCCCGATATGTCTTGGTTCGCAGTACTCCCGTCCGGGCCTCAAACAGTAGAAAACTACCCCGAGTATTATCATAGATCCTTTCCTTGGCAATTTCCTGCTTAAAAGTTCGGTAGATCTCTATATAGTGCGGACTTCTTAATCATGCCCATTCTCCACATGTCAGTCTCCGTTTCCTTCACTTTCTTCTTAACCGATAGTTCTTTTTGGTTTGGCCACCTGCTGTTTTCTAAGTATCTAATATGGAAAGGGGTCATGGTTCCTTACAGGAACCATGACCCCTTTCCATATTCCTCTCACAACATCATACCAATTGTAATTCCACAGTGCCCTATATTTCATGACTGATGCATTCCTGTTACCCTTAGTCGTCACATATATTTCGTGTTCCCTCAGATACTCGGTCCCATTGCTTATCCATACGCCCAGATATTTGTATTTATCTGTTATCTCTAGCGTGACCTCCTGTATTCTAAGCTCACTACCTTCGTTGTCATTGAAAATCATGACTGCTGATTTTTCCTTACTGAATCTAAAATCTAACCTATCTCCCTCATTACCGCAGATGTCCATCAATCTCTGCACATCTTCCTTGTTGTTGGCCATTAGCACTATATCATCTGCGTACATTAATGCTGGTAGTGCCTGATCAATATGTTTTCCTTGTTTGACCAAAGAGAGGTTGAAGCCCAGTCCACTTCCCTCTAATTTTGCCTCTAATCCTTGTAGGTACATCATGAATAATAAGGGTGACAGGGGGCACCCCTGCCTAAGCCCCCGTTTTACCTCTGAAGGCTTGGATACCTGTTTTTCCCATTTTATAACTACCTTGTTACCTTTATAGATACCCTTTAAAAGATTAGTGACTACATGTTCCACGCCTAGTGTGTCCAGTATTCCCCACAATTCCTCTTGAACCACGCTATCGTACGCCCCCTTGATATCCAAAAATGCTAGCCACAGGGGCCTGTGTTCCTTTTCTGCTATTTCGATGCACTGCGTCAGTGAGAACAGATTGTCTTCCAACCTCCTGTGTTTCCGAAACCCATTCTGCAGTTCCCCCAGCACCCCCTCATCCTCTATCCACGCCTGCAGTCTTTCCTTTATAATCTGCATCGATAGCCTGTAGACCACTGATGTCACTGTATAGGACAGTAGTTGTTTATGTCAGCTTTGTCCCCCTTTCCTTTATAGATCATGCTCATCCTGCCAAGTTTCCATCCATCGGGAACTTCACCATCGATTATTATTGTGCTCACTGCCTCTCTCAAAGCCTGCTTAGACTTCGGACCTAATGTCTTTATCAGCCTGATTGGAATGCCATCTGGGCCTGTTGATGTACTACTAGGAACCCTTTTCTCAGCCCTTTCCCACTCTTGTTGTGAAAATGGAGCCATTGCACCACTTGATTCGTCCTTGTCTATTGTGGTGCATAAAGTACTTCTTTGTTGAAATTTTCCTGTCACCCTTGTTCTTATATATTCAATAGCTTCGTCCCCTTCTAGCCTAGCACCTTGGGCTGTAGTTATAGAACTCTGCTCTAGGCTCGTCTCATTCCTTAGGGAGTTTAGATGGTTCCAAAATTTCGCAGCTGCCTTTCTATCTTTTTTATGTACTTCTGCCAGCCACTGAGCTCCCTTTCTTCTAATCTTTTCATTGATCAGAAGGGATGCAGGCTGAATAGGGGACGCCATCTGGTGGGGCCAAGATGAACTAGGTAAAAACATAATTAGGATTGCGGAAACATGCATTCTACTTTTGGTGTAAATACCTTGCAGTGACATAATTACAGATGGGTTGCCGTTCTAACAATTCTTGTCCTCAAAATCACTATAGGTGTCGACACTCTCATCGGGTAACCCAGTATTCCTTCAAGTCACGTTAATACGTGGCATTAACATGACGTAAGGTTGGCGAAAGCAATAGCCTAAAGCGCGCCGCATGGCTGCCATTTTTCAAACCATTGGTTCCAACCAGTGCATTATTTCATTTGCATCATTGATCTTATTACGCTGTCTACAAGCTGTAGTTCGTGCAAGTTCCTCTTGTTTCACTTTCTTTGGCTCTATAAATATTACTCTTACAGTGAAGCCCCTGCAGCCATGGTTGGGTGATGAACGCTCGGCTCATCGAACGAACGCCGACGAATTGGCCGCTGACGCGAAACAGTGGTACACGGAGAAAGTGGCCCTCTCGGGGGGCGCCAAGCCCCTCATTCTGTCGAGCGAGCATGCCGCATCTGATATCGTACTTGCGCAGAAGGTGGAACTTTCAGACATAAAGGGCTGCTTGGTGGATACTACAAGCTCTGTGACGCTTGATCAGCTGTATACGCCAAGAAATATTTAATAAAAATATCTAGGGTTTTGCATCCCATAACCACGATATGATTATAGCAGACGCCGTAGTGGAGGGATCTGGATGTTTTGGCCATCTGGCCCGTGTGCTGTGCTGACATCGCAAAACACATGGACCTGTACAATTTCGCCTCCATCAAAATACGAGCGCCGAGGCCGGGATCAAACCCGTGACCTTCAAGCCAGAAGCCAAGCACCAAGGATATTTAAAAAAAAGAATCGCTGGAGTAGAAGCAGTCGTGAAGCCAGCTTTTGCCCTCCAAAGGTCTCAGAAACAAGCTTTTTTCTGGTGGTGTCCACTTAGACATCGAGTGGCTTTGATTTGTTATTGTAAAGGTAACGGTAATTATAAATAGAGTTGTTTCCGAAGAAACAATCCGCAGAAACTGGTATTGGTAACTTCGTCTCCAATAAAATTTGCCCTTATTTTGAGGCTTACTAAAGAAAGCTAGTCACACAAAGACCCACTCTCAGCACTATGTGACCCTAAAAGGTTGCCACGTAAAACTCGTTGGGCTTGCAAGGAAAACGCTCCTCCTCAATGGCCGAACGCCAACAGCTCATTATTCCCCTAGTAAGATGGCTGCCGCAGCCGCCATCTTACGGTTGGCGCGGCTTCACTCACGGGCGAGAATTTCCACTCCAGCATTTTTTTATATATATAACCCTCCTTCCCGAGCACCATGTACCGGTCCATCACGGAGGACGCTAAGGAACATTTAGAAGCTCTCAGTTATTTGACCACAGCATTTATCTAAGAACCTCTGATAACAATTTTTAGAGCTGAACTTATAATTTAGCTGCAAACGCGAAAGCCGTTTTGACCAATCAATCAAGGTAGTGCGGCTCTCTACAATTGTGGTTGAAACAGCGTGGTTTACGGCGCTTGCGCAGTATGTACGTACAAACAGAGTTTTATACAGGCACGGGATACTTTCCGTTGTTATCGAGTGCGAACGAGACGAAAATTTTCAGATGATTGACTCACCCACAGCTTTGATTGATCGTGATAGAAAGTCGTCTCCAGGGCGTTTAAATATTTCACAAGACCAAGGTTACAATTCACCTGTTCTTTGACACAAGTGAACAAAATCTCGCAGATGGAAGTCCACTATACCACGAAAAACAAATTCTTGGGCCTCTCATTTTGGCTCGCAATGTAACCGCGCATGCGCAAATACTGACAGTACAATCGTACAATGTTGAATACGCTATGTCATGCTTTTCGCCGATGTCAACTTCATCACAATGCAGCTTAAGCCACAGTCATTGTTTTTCTTTCGTGTTTTATTCGAGTATGAATAAATGGCTTCCCTTTTTTTATACACAGTTGTCAGAACCTGAACTCAACTGAGTTTCCATTTGTAGGTAAGCCATTCTGAAGCGCTAAATTTTCCGGATGCCTTTGGAGCCAGTCGAATGCCACGTATGAACCAACTGTCATGACGCTTCGCCAAAATCTCCATAAAACGGCTAGACTGGCCCCGAATAACATTAGGAAAGGAACAAAGTTTAGCTGACTTTGCGTTCTCACGCGTTTCACATTTTGATTTTGTGCAATTGTTGTACTCATAGCGCGATCGGATATGGCATCGGATGGTGGGCGCGCAAAACTCAACACCTCTCAAGCGGTGGCACACGTAGGGAACACGGACCTAGAGTGGGAGGCCCAGAACATAACACCCTGAGTCAGTGCCATCCCGGCATCGCATGCGGGTATGGCGGGGTAGCGCAGGGTTGCTCGGGGATTAATACCACCTGCAAGGACCCAGCCGACGCTTGATCGGCACTTTTCCTTGATCCGTCATCGCGACTGTTATCCGATAGGCAACAGTTGTATTCGTTTTACATAAATACAGCTATAAATATAATCCAATTAACCAGTGAAGATCCACCAACAAAGAGTTGCTAATCACTTAATAATTGTGCGTCTGCGATCTCTCAGCTGCTGAGTATTGGCACTAGAAATTTGCTTCTTCAACCCTGCATGTCATTCACTTCGTGCAAGTATAGTGTATACATCGAGCTCTTCCGGGTCGTACTGAAAATTTCTGTTGGTGATCGAGTGAGTACCAAGTCGCTTATTTCTCGTTTCAATCTATAAACGCAATGGATTTTCGTCCATCCGGTTAGCCGTGTTTCAGATAGATGAAATTCAGCGTCCGAGAGTGACTTAACTCCTGCTTCACGCCTGCTGGTTGTCCTGGCCACTGAATAAACCTGCCATTCAGGCTTTGCTGTAAGTCAACTGCTCGTAACCGTACAGAGTTATTCGGCGCGCGCTCCAGTTTGGTATACTGGCTGGTGATTGCCACAAGTTGCCTTCTTGTTGTTTCAGTGCTGCAGCAGCCTTTGCTATAGCTGGTACGTGCAACGGATCGTCTAACCTCCTCGCCGTGACCCCGACAGAAGACGTTCAACGCCTGTTGTCTCGCTGTCGTCCATGTACCGAGTTCCACCTCATGGCTGTCGGTGTTGTGCTGCCGCTATAATACGTGCCACTGACTGCCACTCCACGAAAGCTACACTTTCCTGTCACGGCAAAAGCAGTCCAGCAGACAGCGGGACACCTTTCTGATGCAAATTCATCGTACAGCATGCCACGGTGTTCATTTTATACCTACCGTATACCAAGGACCATACGTACTCGGGTAACTTGCTGTCCTGTTTTGACAGTCGTATCTGAGGCGCTGTCGAATGTTCATCTGTAGCGCCGCGTTGCTCTATCCGTCCTTCCTCGTAAACGGCTACGCTCACACTCTACGCTTTAGGAAGGGTACGTTGGTGCTGGTTCGTAATGTTAAACTGCGCGCGTGCCCGTGCATGTGTTCGCATGTATACGTGAGCCTGTGCACTCGTCCAATGCTGCACGTGTGAACGCGTGCGGCGATCACTTCATCCATTAGACCGCTTTATTTTGGGTGAGGTACGGTTCCAAAAGTATCGTGTAATCTATGAATGCCTCTGGAGAGTTTTTAAAAGGTCCCAAGTGATGAACGTATATATATATATATATATATATATATATATAGTTTTTTTTCTGCAATCCTTACAACATTTAGCACTGGACATCTTGCTCATTCGCGCTCATTTGCAAAGTGTTCATTGTGTTGCTGCGGTTCTTAGTTCATACTTTTTTGTTCTCATTTTCCATTCCTCTATGTTGTTATTCAGATTTCTGTCTTTCAAGGGGGTTATCAGGGTCAAGTGTGCGAAACAGCGCCAACGTACCAAAAATAAAACACCCGCAGCGTAAATAATCTCCTTATAGCGATTGCTATACTGGCACATTCTTTGGACTTCAGTGCTTCTCGGCATAGAAAAGACAGCTTATTGATCTTCGAGCCATGAAAAATTTTCGTGATATCATTATTGCATTTTTTGCTTTTTGGTCCGTGTACACATAATCATTGAACATTTCCAGCACAAGAACTTCTTTTCAGATATTTTTGAATGAACCTAAATAAAATGGCGATTTTCCATTTATGCATTCGCTTAATTTCTTTTTGTGAAATAAATTGAGTTCTTTTATTGTTACCTAAACAGTTATATGTTTTTTTAATTCCTTATAATAAATTACACATCTTTGCAATGCATATTTGTAAATAAAATAGAGCAATAATGACCTCATCTTTGTGGTGCATCTCGTCGATGTTTTGGCACCTGTGTTGGTCACAGTTAGTGCTCGATATCTTTACGGCGACCACTCCAAAGATTTAGCCATGATGTGGGGTATACGTTGCTTTGACTGACCGTCTAGGCACACCTGGTGACTTCATATGACCAGCTTGGCTTCGCCCCCTGCAGGGCAAATGCCTCTCCCACGTTTCGCCAAGCCCAGCCGCGGTGGTCTATAGTGGTACTCGGCTGCTGACGCGCAGGTCGCGGGTTCGAATCCCGGCTTCGGCGGCTGCATTTACGATGGGAGCGGAAATGTTGTAGGCCCGTGTGCTCAGATTTGGGTGCACGTTAAAGAGCCCCAGGTGGTCAAAATTTCCGGAACCCTTCACTACGGCGTCTCTCATAGTCATGTATGGTGGTTTTGGGACGTTAAACCCCACATATCAATCAATCAATCAATCAATCAATCAATCAATTAATCAATCAATCATGTTTCACCAATCAACCTTGTTTTATGCGACCACGTTCTCCCTGTCCAATTCCTCAATCACATCTACCCGCCTAACTTTCTGCTTCCCCGGGCCTCACACACCTGCATTCTCTATCAATCCAGTCTGTTAGTCTTAATAAGCACAGGTTATCTTGCCGTCACGCAACGTGCCATACCCGTGCACATTTATTCTTCTTGATTTCGACTGAGATATCACTACCACCCTTTTATGCCTTGAAGCGTGCACTCTTGATTTCTTCATGACAAACGTACCATTTTTACTTCCGTTGCTAATTGCGTCGGCCTTTTATTTAATCTGAACGTTTTTCTTAGGTCCCCAAGTTTCAACCACGTAGGTTAAGTATACCGGTAAAATACAACTGTTAGGTACCTCTCTGTTGAGGGATAAGTTCTAATATCTGCGTGTTCAGTCCAATATACAGCACAAACTCCGGCAGTGCCTAAAGCCGGCTTTGCGTTCTCGCACATTTGACAGTTCGATTTTGGGTGATCGCTGCACCCACATACGGTGCAATTAACCATGATAGATGGCGGGCACAAAACACTTAATATCAAAGAGGAACCCGGCCTTAATGGCGGCGCAGAACACCTTTATGCATGCATTCCCGGAATGCCGTGCGAATATGGGGTGGAAGCGCAGTGTTGCTCGGGGTTTTATGGCACCTAAACCGTAACACTGTACACGCTATATCTACAGCTCCTTTATGATTCGGCCAAAATGGGGATTTAATCTTATCCACATTAAAGATATAGTTTAAATGCAGTTATCATGTCCATGTAGTGGCGTGCGCAAATGTGAAGCTGTACGCTCACGTAAGCATATATTTACCCATACGAGAGCATATGTATGGGGGAACGTGCGTCTCGGTAATTCAGTAAACACAATCCGGTGTTCCGGCAGTTATTTATTATCCCGTGATCGTGACGTGTACGAAGGCAGCAGTAAGTGTCTTCAAGGTGAAAACGCTTGATTTGGCCGAACTGATACGGCCGTGAAATGGCAACTCAAATTGCAGCAAGCAATTCACGCAATATATATACTGATATCGGCGCACAGAGCATCGGTCGTCGATAAACTGACACGCAGTCAAGCGCGTCGGCTGTGTATCGTCGAAGATTCCAGTGTTATGGCGAGCGGCCGCGATAGTTCCAGGACTAGATCTGACATTCACGTTGAGCACGTAATGTGACCGGAGGGCTCTAACATTATCTGGATTGTTCCCAATCATTCGGGTGCACTTTGCGCAAGGGAGCAATTATATTGCGATGAGACTGTAACATGAAAATAGAAAGAAAGGAGTGGGTTTGGCAATATCGCTAAACAGTAAACGTATACAAGCTAAAAGCCCCTAATAATGGCGGTTCTGCAGAAAACAGGCTTCACTAAATTTTTACGTTCTGTTCCTTCCGACAGCTAAAGTAATTTCTCCTCTGAAATCACTTGTCTATAACTATCATAAACAATATATATTGCGTATTCAAGTTCTGCCTCTTTAACAGTGTTAGGAGCCTCGCACAAATATTTTTCTTCGATATCATGTTTTTTTTTCTTGAAGAACCAGTGCACAAAGGAAAACAAAACATGCACGCATAAAATATGCAAGTACAAGCTCTGAGATAGTTGCCTTTCATGTGGGCTTGTTCTGCATGTCAGCGTTGCGGTGATTCTTCAAAAATCATGAAATCACCAACTAGCCCATCACTATATATTTCATATTTTGTTCTTACATTTTGTTACGGTGACAAAACATGTCAGCCTAATAATAAACCTATCTATTGACAGTTGCATGAACTAAAACGAGAGACTGGCATTTTACTCTCATTAATATCATCACTATTCAATAGTAAAAACAGATAACGGTTAAAATCACACATTAAGGGTAAGTCGTCCTTTTATGCAGGTGAAATGATATGATGCTTTCACCGAAAAGATACTCGGACGACTCGCTTTCGTTAAATTTTGTAATATAGCATCCCGGGTCGTTTCACCGTTACATATCAAAGCGCACACCCTTTCTCCTTTCTTTTTTGATGCTTTGAAACTTCACGATGATCATCATCGTCACCGTCCTCAGGCTTTTTTATGTCTACTGCAGGACGAAGGCCTCTCCCGAAAATTTCCACACCCTCTCCCCTCCAGTACTGCGCGAGCTAATAAGCCTCCAGATTCAAAAATTTCATCACTCCACCTAACCTTAGGCCGTCTTTCCCCTCGCTTCCCGTTTCTTGGTATCCGTTTTGACGTTCTAACAATCTGTTATCTGTTCTATGTCAACCCATGTCCAGGTTCATTTTTTTTGTCGTAATACCATAAGATATTGGGTGCATACTCCTGCATGTTTATCCAGGTGGTCTGGCGAGAGAGTTCATGATAGGCAACCCGACCCTATGCAGAAGAGTATGTATAGGTCAAATACTCATTCGTAAGGCCATTCGGGTTAAGAAATTGCACCGAATAATTTGTGCGGGCAGAATAACGGTAAACATTCTAAACTCCTACATGGTGACTTGTCACAGTCACTCAAGTGAAAAGGCTACAACCATTGTACTTTCCCGTTCTAGCATGTGGGACAGAAAGCTGGAGAACAACAAAGAAACGCGAGATGCAATAAAGAACCATATGGAGCGTGCGATTAAACGAGAAATGATAGGCAGGATACTCTAAAAGATAGACAGACAGCAGATACAAACAAAACTTGATTGCCAATATGTGAAATTACGTGCTATTTCTTCAATTAAACAAAAAAAGTACGCCATAAATTGTGACACCCTACAACTATGCCATATCAACAACTACTCTAATAATAGTAGAGATTTCCAAGCTTTTATTGATTATTCTTTTCAAGCGAACTATAGCAGCGGAAAAATAGGTCCACCTCGGCGTCGTCTGTGAAGACGTCCCAAAAGCATGACATGATAATGGGGCACGCCGTAGTGGAGGGCGCGAAAATTTCGGCCATCTCGCATCCCTTAACGTGCGCTAACATCGCACAGTACACGGGTCTCTATACCATTTCGCCTCCATCGAAATGCGATTCCCGTGACCGGTATCGAACCCGCAACCTTCGGGTCAGCAGCCCAGCACCACAACTGCTGTTCTACCAGGGTGGACGCCTGGGATGATGCCAGCTGCCACAGTGTCATAGTACTCTTACTTAAAAAAAAAAGCAGTATTGTCTGAAAAACCGCTAAAACCCAAGAAATACCAAGAAACATGATATCCTTGTTTACGTAATAGGACGGATAAATGCTGTAGGCCCGTGTGTTCAGATTTGAGTACACGTTAAGGAACCCCAGCTTGTCAAAATTTCCAGAGCCCTCCACTACGGCGTCTCTCATAATAATGTGGTAATTTTGGGGCGTTAAAGCCCACATATCATTAGAACCAATTAGGTAATAGGACTAACTTCCCTACAAAAAAAGCCGTCTATTAAAGACAGCCGCGTAATCTATCTTTCCGACAGCTGTGGAGTAATTTGTACACGTAATAATGAATCGAAGCTGCAGCATTTATTGTTGACTCTCAACAATTGATCATCCACTGTATATATGCATTGCGGGGGATCCGAATCACCGTCCAGTAGACATTTTTTCGGGTCTTCTTCCGTCCTCACGAAAATAAAATTCAATTGAATTGAAGTCAGACTGAAGAATATGTAATCAAAATTAGGTCATAATTGTGGCGCGCTTGAAGTTCATTGCGCTGACATCGAACTTTAAATACTGTAATGTTTTTACCAGCACAACATATCATTTTACAACATATCATTGCGATGCAACTCATTTGACCAAATTTTGGTTTCTATATTTACAGACTCAAGAAAACAAGAACGCTTCCAGGGAAGGGGAAAAAACATTATTGACCATCTCCCCGAAGGGAACCATGATGGAATGTGAAGTAGCAGCGGTACGCACGGCATTGACCCGCTTGAAACGGGAGTCGACGCAGGTGCTGAAAGAATAGTTTTCAAGCGAAACTCGGTGTATTGTTTACTCGAGTAAACGTTTGTTTCATACGCGGACACGAAATCCGGATTGGGTTTCGTGTAAGTTTCATCGCAAATAAACGAGCCGAAATAGTGTTTTCACTTTTCTTCTTTTTTAGTGATTTTTAAAAAGAGAGAAAAGAAGATAAAGTGAGCCCCAAAACTGTCTGCATCATAGTGCGACACTTCAACAGTGGCTCACGAGGGAAGAAAATAAGGAGGAATTCAAAGGGATACGGATAAAAAAGGGATAGAGATAGAGATGAGGACACCCACATACAGAAGTAAAGAGAAGTTAGAGAAAGATGGGGACATGGTCGAAGGAGTCCGACGGTGGGGCACCACTCAGCGAGAGCTTCACGGCGTCAGGAGATCTCAGAGGGTGAGCTGGTCGGCCAGAGCTCCACTGTTGTCGGAGATCGCGGGGGCACAACCGGTCGGCACGGAATCCAGCTTTTTGTTTCCACTTGACGTGTGGTCGAGCATTGGGGGTGACGGAGAGGGTGAAGCGAGAGAGAAGTGTGTTGCGAGTGAGCGGAGGAGCCGGATGCGGAGGGCACTGCGGTGAGCGTGAGGGAGTGAGTGACGTCAGTGCGCACCCGCGAGGTCAGCTTGAGAGAGAAGCGTGACGTCAACGCGCAGCTACGGCGTGACCTGCTGGACACCGCTCCAACACCTGTCGTGAGGCGAACGCTTTGCGGCGCGTTCGTACAAACGCACGTACGTACGGCGTTACACACGTGAGTCAAAGAGCTGCTTCGCATCTCAAAAAAAAAGAATATTACTGATCAAACTCCGAGGACTGCCAGTGTATATACCCTAATTGCGGACCCCTTTAGATATCGCACTGCAACGTTGTTATACGCTGAGCTCAATCGACACAGTGTGAACTGTTTGACCGTTTGTGAAAAAAAAAAAATACACGCCTCCCGGCCCACATTTTTTGCCTTTATTTAAGGCCCATATCACAGTACGACACCATGCTATGAATGAACCGTGTTGCGATGTAATCAGTTTTATGCATGCAGAGTTTCACGGCTCCACGATATATATATATATATATATATATATATATATATATATATATATATATATATATATATATATATATATATAGGCAGGCATGGTGGTTGAGTGGCCGTATAGTCTAGTAGATCCTCCGTGAGCGGTCACAACGTGGTTTATTTCGACGTTTCGGCCTAGAGTCTGGCCTTCATCAGACTGTGTATATATATATATATATATATATATATATATATATATATATATATATATATATATATATATATATTTCCAAGCCATACACACAGGCCAAATGTTTTCAAAGCAAATGTCAAGAGACGGAGCTTGAATTCACTTTGCCATTTTTAACAAGACCGCCCCCGCGGGGAGCGCCTGTGTACGGGCCTGGCAATGGGGGCAGCTCAACGCCGAGATGTACACGGACTTCTCACATCACAACGCCATATCCGCGGCGTAAGCATGGTTCGCACACGAAGGGAGCCCCCCAGAAATCCGCTCATTTGCATCAAGTTCACAGCGCTGTTCTTTCCTGCGCTTTGCGTGGAGATATACGGATTCGTGAATCAGTATTTCCGTTTGCACGCTGCCAGGGCATCGCCGGCGTAATATATATCGGCCCCGATCGCTTTCCCCGCCCGACAAAATTGAAAGTGGGCACGAGCCTCGCACCCCGGCACGTGGCCACACACGCCACACGTGCGGTAATTTCCAGACCCTCCGGTCCAAACGGCGCGTCAGGGCCGGCAGCGGTGAGCGACGACAGCTTCCTTCCTGAAAGGACGCCGCTGGGCGAAAAGAGAAAAGTTTGGCCCACTAGAGGTGGGGACGAGCGCACACAGCCTCCCCGGTGGCTCGAACTGCCGTGTTTCTTTTTCTGTGCCCTTGCTTCTTTTCCCGGACTTCAAACAGCTCTGCTTAGAGCACACTTTGACACCTCGTGCTAAAGCAGGCCCACTTTTTTTTTTGCATACCTCCGACTAAAAGAAAAGATAAGCCGTCTGCGCTTTCGCCGTCACCTATGCTGATGATTGCTCGTTGTTGTGATGACGAGAATACAAAAGCTAGCGATAAGTTTTCATCACAAGGTGCTGCAGAAGGATGACGGGAGAATTCGCAAGCGGGAGATAAATGCGGCGTAGGCATTGCACGAGTGGCTACATTAATCTTCAAGGCGGGTTCTATCAAAATACGGTGTTCAGCGTCATTAACCGGAAGCGAGCTCAGCAGTGTCCTTGTATGCTCTTACCACTGAAGTTCAGTGAGAAGCACTGGATTCTGACAGTATTTCTGCCTGTCTCCAGCAGCGCGCAGATCTCTAACAAAGCGTATGTGGGGCGTCATTTAGTCTGAAGGAAAATTAGCATCCTGTGATCCGTTAAAAAAATGTTTTCTTTCTCTTGAATAAGCAATCAATGAACTGGTTTTATCATTCCGTAAGTATGTACTGGGTGGTATATTTGACGCCGCAGAAGACGCCGAGAATAACATTGTGCGCATGGCATTGATATACTTCTTGATTACGTTACGACTTTCTTTACTTGGCTAAAGTTTCACTTGAGTCCTCCGCTTCAACCTTCTGGCTCGCTCGCTGCGACAGCTCCAGACGACGACGAACTTGAGGGTTAGTGGCCGTGTCGACGTCATTCGCGGACATGGTGCCTAGCGTCGTCCACCGCCTCCTCGTGGCGGCGCAGAGAGCGTCACGCGAATTTCAGCTCGTAGGGAGGCCCAATCCATTAGGCGGTGGCGTGTCGAAGACAGGGGCCGAGTGTGAAGTCGGCGAGGCGCATCCCCTGGCCGCCGAGCGCGACCGCTGCGCGCGCGGACCTGTGCCGTTCTTTGTTGCCTCCGGAAGATGGATGGTCGATGAAGGATCGACCGCTCCGGCAAGGCCCGCGTCGATGAATGGGAATCGCATCGATCTCGCGGACGACTTCGCCCCCCCCCCCTCACTGGTTTTGCCGTCTCCTGTCCCTCTAATAGACCCTTAATGAAATGGACCTTTTCGAGGGTTCTCTCGCGGTGGCATCTGTGCCGCTCGGCAGCGCACCGTCGCATTGTGTTTGTGCGCCCCTTTCAGGACGCCCGACGTGAGGAGCTATAAACTATGGCCGGAAAGTCCCTCTTGCATGGAGAGTTTGTGCCCGATCAGATGTTTATGTGTCAGCGCATTTGTGTAAGCGAGCATACAGCGTTTGCGCATGTGACTCCACGTTAGTGGGCTTCAGGAGAGGACCATGTGGGGAGACTGGATGATGGGTTAAGAATAATTTTTCGATATGGTTTACTCGTCCGAACACTGATGAATAAAAGAGAGTGGCGGGGTGTACGTAGGCGCAACTGGTGGCTGTTTTCCGACAGGTACAGATGCTGTTCGGCACAAAGCTGGGTGTCCTAGGGCATCGTTGCACAGAAGCAATAATTGTAAGCAGGGGGGGGGGACAACTGTGTGTGTACACAATATATCAGCGTACCCACTCATATAGCCTTATAACACGAACATATTCTGAAGCCAACTGAAGCCAAGAAGTGTCAAGATGATAATTACTTCGAGTTATGTAAAACGTAATCAACGCTCGTACATTCGTCATTTTTCTTTGCACAGTAATTTTTCAGGGTTACGTGCGATGTATACAATGCCAATTATTTAGCCAGCCCTTCGCTTGCCCTGCCTGTACACGTATCAGCTTAAAACACTCTCACATCCACGACACCTTCATGCAGAGTGGCCTTTGATAGCTCCTTTGCGCCAAATTAGTACTTTAGAACTCCGTCTGCAGCTACGAAAACTTCAGGTTGGTGCGATGGCTACTTCTTGGCTGCATTGAACTTCTGTTTTGGCGCCTTTAGTAGCCAATGTGCTTATTATTTGCAGGTGAAAAGACAAGCAAGCATATTGAGTACCCACTGTTTTCAACATTTTCTACCGCGTATGTTAGCCGATGCGGCGCAGGTGCTTGCTCCAGCAGCAGGCAGGTGTGCATCGAGGCACCCCAATGCAACGCAAGGAAGACGGAGTGATAATGTTGCGCACATGTTGACAAACGCGTGGCTAGAGCACAGCTCACCCTGCATGCTATATACCTATATACACGGGAGTCAGTTTATACTGCTAACAGCACAGCGTGTATTCGCGTGCGATTTTGACGAACAGCAGAAAGATCTGCACCAAAATGATGTTGGTCCATCGTTATGGTAGACCTGCTAATCAATTTTGGACTGTGCCTCCGAGGAAAAACTGCTTCAACGTTTAATCTTGTCTCCTCGTGAACGTTCTTCGAGGTCATCTATGTATACAAGCCTCTGTTTCCTGTTATTGGGAAATTGGTTCCTGAATGGTGAACTGGGTTGAGGCGACTTTATCTTCTATGCCTTCCATAAACGTTTGCAACGACTTCAAGCTTGTTCCGAGTGCTCCATGGATAGCATCGAGCAATTTAGTTTCAAGCGATTCTCGGCTTAATTTAACGTAACTGGAGTTTTGAGATGTTAAACCCCACATATTCAATAAAGCTAACTTCAGTGACGAAGGCAGTCGTTTTTTTTTCTTCTTTGTGCTCTTAAGTGATCTAATAATCTCACCTATTTGCTGTTGTTCGTGCACTGGTTGAGAGGGAAAGTAGGTCACGTGTTGGGACTGGGGCTAGATTCTACATCGCCGTAACATAGCAACGACAGAAAAGAATCAAGACAATCACTTGCAACGGTGAAAATCACACTTGGGCTAAATAGAGAAAAAAGAAATATACTTTCACATTTTTTTGGTGAAAAGAGAGATTTAGAGACAAACGTGGGTGCGCATAACAGACGCACGTTAGCCAAGCCGGCGTGATGGCTATATCTGGCCGACTGAATTATAACTCAGAGGCTGCAGCTGCGTCATATGCCAGAATAGAGGTGGTGCCGCCGTTGTATATAGCGGCAGGCTTGATAGTAGAGATGATGACGGGCTATTGTCCCCCGGCCTAGCCACATATGTGGTTACGCTGGTCATTCAGCATGGTACCCATAAGAAAGCCTGGTGCGTGCAGTATACAACAGGATGCGAAGAAAGCACGAAATACGTAGCCAGGGAGAGCAACGCTTGTGGCGCGAAAAACAGACGCATGTTAGCCAAGCTGGCACGATGCCTCCTTTCTTGCCCACTCATTCGATTATACGTGCCCAATTAAGGAGCTAAATTTAAAACTAAGCCCACTGATATATTTCAGGCAACAGTGGGTAACATGCATTTAATCGCGTGATCAGTGCGTCGGCATATTTTTAAACTCTGACTATAAATAGCAGAGATGTACCCTGTGTATATGCAGTGATGCATAACAGTCACGTTCTTTTTTGCAGTCGTTGTCACGCTTTGTCGTGCCTTTCTTAACGGACACTCAAGTCTCAATGTTTCTCTTATTCTTCGTCTTTGACTCAGTTGCTTCGTATAGCATATTTTCTGTACCTTTTTTTGCAAATTTCACTGATCATATATGCGTGCAAAGGGGGAGTACAAACCATCTGAGTGAAAAACGAAGAATGAGAGAACCATTGCTGTTTGTGCGTGCGTTATAAGCAAAGGCAAGACAAAGCGTGACCGCGAGTGCGGCTGCTAAAAGACAACGCGAAATTGCGCCCGCGGAGTATATGCATATGGCGAGCGTATAAGGTGCGCGCCGCTGGTCGCTTAAGCGTCATTAAGAGGCGATCCGGACAGGAGCGCTTAAAATAAACCGGGGCTAAGAGCGTCTAACCGCCGAGTCCTTTCCGCTTGTGCCGTGATTAAATCGCGGGTGGCGGCGACCCAGGGCGCTCTTTAAGAGGGACCGCATCTTCCAGAGGAGCTAATCAAATCAATGATCCGAGTAATGGCCGAACGGGGAGCATCCAACGACTTTCCCGGATCGCCCCCTGGTGTGTGTTTTCGTCACATCGTCCGTCTGCCACGCGCTTCTCCCCCCTGCGTCTGTGCGTCTGTTTACCTCGCGGCCGGTGGGGGTGGCGGCCTCAACGATTCGGGCCATACTCCGAGGCGCGCGCGTGGGGGGGTGGGGAGGCCATTCTCCCCCCCCCCCGACCTTCGTTAATGTGCCTGCTATGCAAAGCGGCTCGTGGGGCTTCGTGGAGAGTAGCCGCCCCTTCCGCCACCGGCTTGAAACTTCACCCCGCTGCGGACGCGTGAACGCGCGCGCGTGTGCATGAAACCGCGCCGTATATACGAGCCCATCGGTCACGCGTAACTGGGCAGCGGGTGTGTAGTACATACATGCACCGTTGGATCCGCCGCCTCTCTATGCGCTGGCCTCAACATCACGGGAAAATCCCTTCTCGCGTGTCTTTCAGAACTTCGCTGACAATATTTTTCATTCTCCTCTCTTTCGATGGCGCGCTAACTATATGATAAGAAAACGATGAGTTTTTTTTTACTTTAAATGCTAATTTCCCTTTCTCGAATTTTCGTGACTGTTAAAGGGAACAGCTTCTCTGCAGCTTGTCTTGTTGGGCTCTGTCACTCGCTGTCACTCGTTTCGACTGCTTGCTGGTAAGATGTTAGGGTTATTCAAGCAGCTCTTAGTTTGTTTCTGCATATTTTAAACAAAAAGCTAAACTGCAGCGTCTGCCACAGCGTTGCAGTCAACATAAGAGGCGGAGGAGTCGATCGATCTTCCTGGATAATTATAGTCCTTCTAACAGGCCAGTCAAACGTAAAAACTTCAGCATGGTGTCTTGGGAAATTCAGGTGTGACAAGAGTAGGCTTGTGGATCATACCACGTATACAGGTTCATTGCATGTTCACCTCCGATCAAAAATTATGTGAGACACCGTCTAAAAAAAGAACATCGATACCGTGACTCACACACTTTGAAATTATGTAGCTCGGTTTGCTTCTCAGCTTTTAAATGCGAAGAATTTCTTGGTGAACTTCGGCGTCTTTGAGCATATCTATCTATCTATCTATCTATCTATCTATCTATCTATCTATCTATCTATCTATCTATCTATCTATCTATCTATCTATCTATCCGCCTATGCCTTTCTTTTAGCTCTCCTGGCCGTTTCGATAATGGTATTGATACCAAAAAATGGTGTGGGATAACATGACTATGATTGGCATAAGTAACTAGTCATAACATGAAAATCATGACATGCATGTCATGAATGACATGATTTACATTCATGGTCTTGCTAATCTTGCGGTGGTTTCGTTCACATGACATATTGGAAAATTGGCATGCTATGGCATTACTGCATGGCGAACATAGCTGACAGACCCTAACGTGGAAGTCATGACATACATGTCATGTAAGTCATGATTGCAGGCCATACGCTCATTGTGCGCTCACTGTCGTTTTACTAGCTTCACATATAACAAATTTCGTATTACGTGACATGAACAGACGACGAAGGTACATGACACGTCGAAACAAGATAACTATGACATCCGTGTCCTGTAAAACATGGCTACAAGCTACGCTCATTGCATGCTCGCGACCGTTTCGCTAGCTCCACATATACCACATTGGGTATCATGTGACGTGAATAGACGACGAAGGCGAATGACACGCCTAAACATGATAATCATGAAATGGAAGTCGTGTGTGGCATAATTTACGTCATCCTCGTAACGTCGTGCTGACGTTAGAGTGGCATATCAATCATCTTCATTCATGGTTGGCATATCGTCGATTCCGATTGTACGTGGGATCTGCCAATTTTTTAACATTCATTACGTTTTCGTTGTTAGTTTTTTATGCTGACCATATCCGTCAGGACAGTGTGGATTCATACCTCACTGGCGTATAAGGTGTTTCGTGCGCTACTGCAGCTCTTGAAGTGCACCTGTCTTAGAGACCGGTTTTACGCCTTATCATGCTGCTGGAGGCGGGTACTACTCGTTGTATTCCGAATGTTTCGTCTTACACTCAGTATAGGGTGACCATCAGATGATGTCTATCTGTAAGTCGCCTTGTGCGTCAGTGAGATATCGTTAAGGCGTGTTTGGCTGCGTACCAATTCCAAGACAGCATCGTAGACAGTCAACGCAGACAGCTTAGAAGACAGCATCGAGCTCATGTCGTCTGAGAAATGGAACACGCCTGGGGTGTGTTCCAATACTCACCGTACACGGCTAAATAGACAGCTAAATGTACGGCGGCCATCTTAAGTCCCATTCCAATTCTTACGTAGCCGGTCAAAATAGACAGCTTCGCGAAGACAGCATCGGAGACAAATACGATGGAGGCTATTTTGCTGTCCAAACAGGACGGCGGCTCAGCGAAGTGCTCGGGTGGCTCGAATTTTGCCGGAATGGCCGTCTATACTCAAGCAAACGCTTCTCCAGACGCTCAATGTGAGTAAGGTTCATTTTTTTAGATTTTAACACGAAACAAGGTAAAAAATAACAGTTACGTTTGCTTATCTCAACTTTCTCTTCTCAACGTTAGGTGGCATCTCGTCACGTAGAAGCCACTTAGAGGGGAGCCAAATTAGAGGCGAGTCAACTCGTCTTCAGCCTTTCTTTTGCCAAGCAAGGAAAATACGTTGAACAATCATTGCCAGCATTGATGTATGCAGATGATATAGTATTAGTATCCGACAACAAGGAAGATCTGCAGGGATTGATAGACATCTGCGGTAATGAGGTAGATAGGTTAAATTTGAAGTTCAGTAGGGAAAAATCGGCAATCAGGATTTTTATCAAAAACGAAGACAGCGTGTATAAAATACAGGAAGCCACGCTAGAGATAGTGAATAAATACAAAGAATTAGCTGTATGGATAAACAACGGGGCTGTGTACCTAAGGAAGCACGAAAGATACTAACGACTTAAGGTAACAGGAATGCAGTTGTAAGAAAAAATAGAGCACTGTGGAACTACAATAGTTATTATTTTGTGAGAGAGATTTGAAAATGTGTCATGGTCCCGGGTTTGACGTTCGGCAATGTGGTCTTGGGCATAAAATCAGGGATTCCAGCAAGATTGTAAGTTAAATAACGTGGCATAGGTAGACTGTCTTTGGGAGCACACAGGAATACCCCCAATTAATGGCTACAGGGTGACATGGGATGGACATCGTTCGAGTGCAGGGAAGCTAGCATAAAGATAAAATTTAAGGAGCGTTTGAGAAAAATGGGAGAGGAGCGTTGGGCTAGGGAAGTTTTCAGCTACTTGTACATGAAGAATGTTGATACTAAATGGAGGAAGCGAACTCCAAAATTGTCAAGCGAGTGTTTAGACAACCGCTGAAAACCAAGCCAAAAGGAAACTTCGCTTAAGAATAAGGTGAAGGAAACAGAGAGGGACTTGTGGGAAATTGAAATGCTTACGAAATCAACACTGTAGACATACCGAACTTTCAAGCAGGAAATTGCAAAAAAAAAGAGAGCTACGATAATTCTCGAGGTAGTTATTTGCTGTTCGAGGTCAGAACGGGAGTATTGCTGACGAAGACATACCGAGCCAAATACGAAGGCACAGACATGTTATGTAGTGCGTGTTGAGAGGATTAGAAAATGGCGGCACATTTGATAATATTCTGTAAAAGGCTGCACCCTATAGTCCAAGAGAATGGCGTACAGTTTTTTTTTTTTTTTTTGAAAGCATTGAGGTTTAGGGACAGTGAAGGCAAAATAGACTTTAAACGGCTAGAAGTAACCAGGAGGAGGCTTACTGATTGGTGGCTACAATCAAGTCACGATTGAAATCCAATCCTTCGGCACATAGTGATAGTACTTAACTTTAAGGCTAGGTGGTGTGAGCCACCACCCTATCTAAAGGGCACAGGCGGATACATCCATTCAGCTGTCCAGACGTGTTCCATTTCTCGCAACAATCTAGGTGCGATACTGTCTTCAAAGCTGTCAGTGTAGACTGTCTACGATGTGGTCTAAGAATTGGAACATAGCACCAGACGGCTTCTACGCGACGAGGCGCCACCTCGCTTCGAGAAGAGAAAGCTAAGATAAACAAACGTAACTGTTATTTTTTAGCTGATTTGTAATAAAATCTAAGAAAAATTGAACATTACATATTAATCGTCTGAAGAAGCGTCTGCTTTAGTGTAGACAACAATTCGGGAGATATCCAAGCTTTCCGAGCAGTTCGCTGAGCCGCCATCTTGTTTGGGCAGCAAAGTAGCTTGCATCGTATTTGTCATGACGCGGTCTTCTCGAAGCTGTCAATTTTTTTACCGGCTACGTGAGAATTGGAATTGGACTTAAGATGACCAACATCCGCTCATCTGTCTATTTAGCCATCTACGGTTAGTATTGGAACACACCCTTATATAGCTGCCCGCATCACAAAAGCGCTTGAATCATCTCGCAGATTTCACCGCCCAGTCGACAAGCTCTATTTCCAGTCAAATGTACACTGATCTTTAACGATGGGGAAAGAACATAAATATGACCAAGATTCAAATCAGAGCTCGTATAAGTAACTTGAAATTACTGAATTCTTCAGCAAAGTCTAGCTATACTGGCGCGTTTTTTTTTTTCTTGCAAACTCTGAACTTCTTTGTCGGGTCATCATTCTGTGCTCTGCTTTTTTTCTGCGTTGCGACACTGGTAGAGGTTCTGGTTTGCTAAGAAAACGAGAGACGTCCAGGAATAATTATTCGCCGGTGTTTTTCAGAAGCCACTCACTAGTGTTGCCTAATAAATTGAACCTACTAAGATGGAAGCAGCATCGTTGTCCTCACTTTGTTATCCTTCTTCATGTAGCAATAGCTTTAGTAGTGGCATTACAGTCAAACATTTTCGCAAGCTCTGCACGCAAAAATTCGGCATATCCCACGTACCTTGGGAATTGATTTCACCACCCAGTCGACAAGCTCTATTTCGGGTCAAATGTACACTGATCTGATAGATAGATAGATAGATAGATAGATAGATAGATAGATAGATAGATAGATAGATAGATAGATAGATAGATAGATAGATAGATAGATAGATAGATAGATAGATAGATAGATAGATAGATAGATAGATAGATAGATATGCGAAGCATGCGGATGAAAGGTGACATTGTTGTAATTTTTTATTGAGCGAATCGTTATGAATGGCGCAAAATATCTGTACAAATGCACGCAAAGGCAAACGTTAAACAGCCGCCAAGGCTTCATATAACCCGTTTACGGTTGCATAACGAACAACCGCATAGATATTAGCAACACCAGAAGATTTAAGGTGATATGAAGCGCTAGTGCTTGCGAGGATGGAAGCCTTGGACACTGCTGCATAAATCAAGTTCAGCGTATGGTGGCTACTGTTGTGCCTGCGAGTCCGCAGCGAACGTCCATGCCTCGGAAAAAGGAAATCTGTGTCAAGACCAGCCCGCGAGCCCACCTGACGCGAACAACTCAACGGCGTCATCACGCGGCGGCGCCTCTCTGCCGCGCACGCACAGTGAGTCACCTCAGCCAGCGAGCCCGTCGAGCAAGCGATCGGCGCCTTCCTGTCTGGCGAGTCTGACGCAATGCGTGGCGACGTCACTCGTCCTTGGGTGCAGCCACCTGCAGTGCAGCGGCTCCAGATTCGATGAGAATGACGCGGCCCAGCGGCGACCCCATTAGAGGAGTCTGACCTCACGAGCAGCGGCGCTTCTGGTTGGACATTTGGTTACTCAAAGAATCCACCCGGTGCACATAAAAGAAGCCCTGCGGCGCGTCGCGAGCAGCAGACCTATTTGAGAGCAGACATGTGTGTCAGAGCAGACCTATTTGAGAGCAGACCTATGTGTTAGAGAGGAGAGCTCGGCTCTTCGGGTCTCTAAGCTGTCGGCCCCAGTGCCGAATTTGTAACGCCTCTGTATATATGCTGTACATAAACCTTGTTTAACTCACCGTTGTCTCGTCCGCTCGTCTATCAGCTCTGCGCAGAAGCAGTCGCGAGCTGAGACACCTACGCTACCAAACGGCTGGTGACCTTCCCGGCGGAGTTCGAAGCAGTGGCGCCTTCGGGACCGTGTTGGCGTCGCCGTCTTTCGAAACAGTGGTTGCAGTGGTGAGGTTCGTGACGCCCTTCGTAACGTCGTCGGAGGCGCGCGTCGCAACACTACGTCCAATTGACATTAACCCGACGTGACGGTGGTATCATAGCAGTACATTTGTTATGTTTTTTTTTTCATTGGATACCCAGCACGGCAACCACAATTGACGTTTCATAAACATTGGGGTATATTTTTCAAAAGTATATAGTTACGAAACCTCGCATAGCTCTGCGCTAGGATACTTGATTGACACGCAGAACGCTGTGACTGGACTCCTGCTAGGACCCTGACATTTATTCTTAGCATTTGTCGGGTAAACGGGGCGAATGTCCGCTTTTTCTTAATGCTCACACGCTAAAATTACCCTGTCCTCACATTCCTGGCTAGTCAATAAACTGTCAATAACTTGGGGTACATACCGACGTAAACCTGTGGCACATACTCGCCCACGTCTATGTGCCACTCGTTTGCCGGAAAGGGTTTGACGACGTATGCGACGGGATTGAGACATTATTCATGTTATAACCAGCAAGTTATATTCGTCCAACCATGTTACCCTCTCATACAAATTTTTCTTTACCCCGAGTAAAGGCAGTGATCACGAGAGCACGCACGCACGCACGCACGCACGCACAGACAGACAGACAGACAGACAGACAGACAGACAGACAGACAGACAGACAGACAGACAGACAGACAGACAGACAGACAGACAGACAGACAGACAGACAGACAGACAGACAGACAGACAGACAGACAGACAGACAGACAGACAGACAGACAGACAGACAGACAGACAGACAGACAGACAGACAGACAGACAGACAGACAGACAGACAGACAGACAGACAGACAGACAGACAGACAGACAGACAGACAGACAGACAGACAGACAGACAGACAGACAGACAGACAGACAGACAGACAGACAGACAGACAGACAGACAGACAGACAGACAGACAGACAGACAGACAGACAGACAGACAGACAGACAGATAGATAGATAGATAGATAGATAGATAGATAGATAGATAGATAGATAGATAGATAGATAGATAGATAGATAGATAGATAGATAGATAGATAGATAGATAGATAGATAGATAGATAGATAGATAGATAGATAGATAGATAGATAGATAGATAGATAGATCGATAGATAGATAGATAGATAGATAGATAGATGCTCAAAGGGCCTGCAGTATGCAAAGAAATGCTTCGCATTTAATGCGAAAGCACAGTTATGGAATTGAGCAAACAGCCCCGCCACGGTGGTCTAGTGGCTAAGGTACTCGGCTGCTGACCCGCAGGATCAAATCCCGGCTGCGGCGGCTGCATTTCCAATGGAGGCGGAAATGTTGTAGGCCCGTGTACTCAGATTTGGGTGCACGTTAAAGAACCCCAGGTGGTCAAAATTTCCGGAGCCCTCCACTACGGCGTCTCTCATAATCAAATGGTGGTTTTGGGACGTTAAACCCCACAAATCAATCAATCAATTGAGCAAACAAAAATAAAGCACTCGTAATGCTAATTCTGTCATGACATTAGGGTTCGTTGTTGTGAATCTCATTTACCGTGGTACGCCTGTATAGCGGCTGCAACGCATCTTGTCAAATACATATCTGACAGTTACGCAAATCCCAACGGGAAAATACCGTGATTTGAAAGTTCCGCATGACGTTCACAGGCTCATACCAACTCATCATTGTGGTAATAATTTCTGCGCAGAAAAAAAAATAACCGCAATGATGATGATTGGGATGATAAACTGCATGCCTTTTGTCGCGCCGTTCGAGAGCGCCAGCGCGGGCCAACCGTACACACGCGGCAATTTTATTCCCTCCGAATACATTCTCAGCTTCTCTGCTTCTTCAGAAAATCAGGGGGACGGCGCATACCGTATAGAGAAGGGGCCATTCCCGCTGTGCTGCCCGAAAGAAGGGAACAATCAAAAGCACGAGCTGACAGCGATGCCCGTGAATGGGCTTCTCTGTCCGGCAGCGCACGAATTGCGCATATACAGGACACCCGTACGCGCATCCTGGCGATTTCGGATGACAGCGGGAGTCGTACGGTGAAGGAGCAGCAACGAACGAAAACAAAAAAAAACAGAGCATTCACAAAGTCACGCACACACCAAAATGACGTGTTTGAAGGGGGAGGGGGAGGAAGCAGTATATAAACCTTTCGTATTGGGTATAATGCTCTACGCCGTCAGCGGTGGCGGTGGCTGCGAAACAATCTATCAAACGTCGAAATCCGATCTGAAAAGGTTCGGGCGCAATGCAATTCGATTGTGGGCGAATTCATAAATAAAAACGTCCGGGAGCAGCAGTGCGCGGGCGTCGCTGACGCGATAATGCGAACAATAACCGGCACGCATCAAAATCCCCAGAAGAGATCCGCGTGAGGCGACAATGCATGAGCGAATCAAGGCGATGTGCCTGCTTTTCTATTCCTTTTCTTTTAACGGCCCCGCGGCGCGTGTGTCGCGCGCCCTCCGTCTACCTGCTGGCAACCCGTACGGATTCTTTTATTTACAAGCAGCGAACCATAAATCTTCACTTCTACACTTGTTGTTGATGGTATCCAAGGCACCTAATACGGTTTTCTCAACACCGTCGACCATATATACCAGTGAACGCCGGCGAAAAAAAAAAGGAGAAGGAAGGGAAGGGCGGTAATCCTTGTGAGCTTGCGCAACTCTCTGTGTATGTTTGTTGTGGACTTGAAGAAGTGTTGCGATTCAGAACGCCGTCTTGTGCGTTGTGTTCTGGATTGTAAAGATGTGTGCGTATGTGTGTAGTATATCTACGCGCACCTATCGTTGCAGGTTCTGATCGCGACAGCGTGACGCGCCGTATATGTTGTCCGTAAAAGCACATACATTTGGTGGTGATGTATGCCACGAAGCCGGATCGTATACGCTTCTCGCGGGTTGCATCGCTCGCCAACGCGGCAGTGGTGTAGCCATGGGCTTTGTGCCCGAAACTGCTGGAGAAGTTATAAGAAGCGGTTGACACAGTGTCGCAACTCTTGTGAATAGGGACTCCCTGTAGGGCGAGACATCGATCTTGAGAGGTTTTTATGTGGTAAACAGCCAGCGCTATACTTCGTGGTGATATTTTTTTATTGTAACATTGGCACTGCTCTTGGGCATTCGTATTTGCTTTAGGAATTCACTGATTGATCAGAAGGGTTTTACGCGTCAACCGGGGGGTGGGGGGAGCTATGACGAACGCTATAAAGCACAGAAGACGGGATAATTTTCGCCCGATGTGGGTCTTTATGTTGATGTATACCGGTGACGTATATCGACGTTTCCTGCAATGCGATGTATAGGTGTGGACGAGCTTGAAAACAGCAGCGAGAACGTGGGCTTTAAATTTCTCGCAAAAATACCTAAAGGGAAATCTCGCGCCACTGTCGATGCGAATTTCTTAAGAGGCCTCGTTGGAGCACTATAGGAATGATGTGTCTGCAAGGCTTGTGTGGGCTGGTGGCTTCGGCTCAAAAGCGGATACGATTGCGCAAATAAGGCTTCTCTGAAACAAAACATTTATAAGCCGATCTTGTTCACGCGTATTATATTCTAACATAAAATTCCGCTCACTTTGATGGCACAACCAAACGACAATGAAAAAAGAAAGACGACATAAAATGGCAGAGGAAGAGCTGACTTTATCATCTTTCTGCCAAGATAAGCGGCCGTTGGTTACTTTTCACGCATCGTAAAATCGAAGTTTTGAGAGTTGAATAAAATATGTTTCTGTGCAATGGCAAAATATAGATAGCCTATTACGTGTTTCTTTAGTAGGAAATAGACCATTTTAACGTGAAGCCAGACGCGTCTTCTAGGTATACAAATCCACCCCGCCGCGGTGGTCTAGTGGCTAAGGTACTCGGCTGCTGCCCCGCAGGTCACGGGTTCGAATCCCAGCTGTGGCGGCTGCATTTCCGGTGGAGGCGGAAATGTTGTAGGCCCGTGTGCTCAGATTTGGGTGCACGTTAAAGAACCCCAGGTGGTCGAAATTTCCGGAGCCCTCCACTACGGCGTCTCTCATGATCATATGGTGGTTTTGGGACGTTAAACCCCACATATTATTCAATTAGGTATAAAAATTAGAGCAAAGTTTGAAGCTCACATACCTCGGCATTCAATTGCATCCAACAGCTTACTAGCGCCAGATTTCCCTCTAAGTAATTGTGTGAGAAACTCTATGCGTGGGCTACAGCCAATGAGAGATCGCAGCTGGTTTGACAAAATTGGGAAAGTATATCACAATTTCGTAATCAATCTAGTCAGCGAAGTGTCTGTTATTTCGCAAAATGCCTCTTACACATCAACAAATTTCGCATTCAAAAATAAAAAAATGAGGAATAAACGTTATAGCCCATCTTGCATGAAGTCGTGCAGGCTGGGTCACAACAGCGGTGTGGCCAGCTATATGTGGCCCTGGTCCTTTATCTTCTTACGTTTCTCTTTGCCAACTCTTGCTATACTATACATAACTATGCTCTCTCTCTGTCTTCATCCTATTTGAGCTTGTGTATTTCCATAATTTTCTCTTTTTCTTCCCTTTCTTTCTCTCATGCTTTTTTGTTCTCGATTCTATTCCAGGTTTTTCTCCGTCTCTCTCTCTCTCTCTCTTTCTGGAGCCGTTATCTTACCTCGTATTTTTCTCACTCCTCGACCATAACAGCTCTGCTGTAAACCTCCTATAGTTCTTATGTACCCCAGACATTGAGCGAATTCCACTACTCACTACACTCTTCCGCGAACCATAAACCAAGGAACACCGGGGCAGCAAACATCAACTATGGGGGCCGCATGTTTCAGGTTCTCTTAACCATTTCTCTGCAGCGGTGGTGTAGCGGTTGTGGTTATCGGCTGTGACCGCAGAAGCTCACCAGCTCAATCCTGACCGCGGCAATCACATTTCATGAAGGCTAAGTGGTAGGAGCTCGTGTTATGTACTGTGTCAGTGCATGTTAGAGAACACCGCAATGTCGTAAATCCGGAGCGCTCTACTACGGCGTCCCTAGTAATCATATCAGAGTTTAAAAAAAGGAATAAAATAAGAAACCCACAGTGAAAATTTTTGTAACTCATAGCAAGCAAAGGGTAATCCACGACTTGCCCCTGGCTTGTGATAAAAACACGAACTTTTTGGGTGGTGCCTGCCTAGAGGGACAGTGGCTTATAGCTCTGTTAGTGCAAATGTCAGGGGAATGATAATGCAACAGATAGTTGTTAAGGACGAAAGTAACTCATCGAGAAGAGTACTGATGAGCCAATCTACAATAAAATTTACCTATATGTGGTAAGTTTACCTTAATGAATCATGTAACGCACAGGGACATGCCGAGCACTATCTGTCCTTCGAAATTCCGCGTACTACAGTTGTAGAGCGTGCGCGCAAATTGTGTTATTCTCACTGCCCACTAACGTTGTATCTTGCCACTGGTAGCATGACAGATTTTCGTCCTCATTTTCAAGGCATATTTCTTCATCCAGAATTTTTTTTTTAATTTTCTTGGTCACTCCCAATGATCCACAACCGACCCTGTATTTAGCCATTTAATATTTATGCATACACTGCCAAATTCATATAGCGCTTGTACCAAAACAAGTTCATAAGAAAATGCGAGTACAATATTCGTCATATGGGACAACAATCGTGGAATATTTTGCAGCGCGACGGGTTAGATACGGACAAAGAAGGGACACAGCGCTGAACTCACAACTGAAATTCATTTGGAAAAGTAAAGGTCATATATAGGAAACAATGACTCATAAAAAATCGTGCGCATGTGCAAATGTGTTGCAACACAAGATGATTAATGTCTTTTCTAACAAGTAGTTATCTTTATAATCTTGAAAATTGGTTGATGGATGACTAATTCACTTGTTATTGGATCTAATAAAAAATGCTCGCATTCGAAGAGGAAGAATATAGGTACTTGTTATACAAGATATGAATCATGTTGTGTTGCAACACATGTGCACATGCGCGTAGTTTTTGATGAGTCATTGTTTTTATATATGTTTTTAAAATAAATTTCACTCGTGACTTCAGCGCTGTGTCACTTCTGTGTCCGTCTCTAACCCATTGCGCTGTGAAATTTGCCATAGTATACGATGAACATCCGTCAACTTGCCCAACTCGCAATAATGCTATGTCTGAAAACACTGACAACGACTGGAGACGTGTTTCATGTTGCACTAACAGCGTCACAAACTTTGCAAACGGAGGAATATGACGATATATGCGCTTTATGCATTGTGCTTTCTGCTAAGCTCAATCTTTCACGCAGTAGTTTTTGAGCGTTAATCTCGAGCCAGCAGCCCAGATTTGCGCATCGATGCTGCAATCGACATTACGAATCGTGTGATGCTATGCAGACAATATGTTTTTTCACGGTAGATATTATCTAAAGGTTTCGCAATCATTCGACAAAAGTTAGGAGAGAAAAAAAACAAGCTATCACGGATCCACCTGGTCCCACTGCTCGACAGCAGCCATTGAGCTCAAGCCCAAAAAGCCAACAGTAGAATATGACGCGATGCTCGTCATATTGCGTAGCGCTAAGGTTATCTCGAGAGCTTTATATGCTCTCGTTTCCTGCCCAACCCACGACACGAAAAGAAGCAAGGAACTAATACAGACACTATAGTTGCCCGTATATTGAAAGAGAACACAGGTGCGTTCCATATAACCGCACTCCAGACAATATTATAGGCTCGACCCGTAGAGTACCTTTCGGTGTCACTCATGTTGGCATCCACAGCACTCGGTGTTAACTGGGATCTAAATAACGGGACCGGTTCCTCCACCCACAGAGGAGCCGGGTGACTGCCTGCTGTGACTGGTGGTCCACTCGACGGCGTCATGTGATTGCCCTCATGAGTGGGCCTATGTCGCAATGCCGTGCGTGTGTGTGCGTGCGTGTGTGTGTGCGCGCGCGTGTGCATGTGTATGTGTATGTGCATGTATGTGTGTGTGTGTGTGTGTGTGTGTGTGTGTGTGTGTGTGTGTGTGTGTGTGTGTGTGTGTGTGTGTGTGTGTGTGTGTGTGTGTGTGTGTGTGTGTGCGCTTCGGCTTTGTTAGATGGCATAACCTACTGATCTCATGGCAGCGAGACGTCAAAATGCAAGAACTCTGCCTTCGTGTACAGTTGGCCAAAACTTTAGCTATTGCGCGCAGCGGCCACGTTTTAGTCTGGCAGCGTCATATTATGGAACGAAGTTACAAAACATTGCTTCGTGGACATGTGCTTTATGGGCATACACTTGGCCTTCATTCAACTGAAACTTAATTCAGTTGTACGGCTCAGATACAGAGAAAAAAACTCCACTGGTGCGCGATAGATGAAGATCTGACCGACTGTATACATGCTCAGTGACGTTCTTGCATACATTACGTCACAGTTATTTTATTCATAGGAAGGCTCACTAGCCCATCAAACTTGAACGATAAGAGTGTGGATGAGCCTTAGAACGCAACAAGCATCCAGGTGTACTCCTAAGATTTTGAAGAAGAGATTAATTTTGTTGACCCCTACAACCACCAGCATGCATTTCTAATGTAGATCATACTAATGTACCTTGTGAAAGCGTAACCCTGGAATAATACTCGAAAACTTCCCTGAATACTTAGCAGACGTGGTTCTAACAAGCACTTTGGCTCCGATACGTGATTCAACAAGCTTCCTAACGGACATTGACTGGTCCTTTGTTGCGCAAGATTTCAGATTGTTTTAGTTCTCGTCTCTCACAAATCTATTGCGGCGTGTTCCGGACCGCTGTGCGGGCTACTTTACTCATGCGCTTGGTATGCGCGTAAAATTCTGATGCTCGCGCGAAAGGCCTCATATGCCTCACTCCGTTGCTTTGATGGTGGAGGCGGAGGTCTATTTTGACCCTCTACAGCTCGCATCCGTAGCCTCTGCAACAAAAGCACGACAGGGCGACCACCCATTCGCCAGTAATCCACTCAAAGCTGAGCACGCGAGCTATCCAACACGCTAATAAATTTACGAGGCATTTTCTGAAGAAAATGTGTATAAAAAGGTAGAGCCCAAATACGGGGCCTCGTTTCTCTTGGCGCCAACGTGGGCCTTCCATAACTGGAAAAGGTGGTCCCCCGAGGCTACTCTTTTAGCGTTTATTCTGGGTACGTGTCGCGCGCGCCTCAATTCTTCGCAAAAAGAGAGTGCAGCCGTGAACTAAGAGAACAGTGGAATAAAAATTCGTGCAAAGTAAGAAGCAAAATCAGGCGAAAAAAAATAAGCTCCAACTAAAGAACGGGAACGAACGCTACGAAACAAGGAGGCCGGTGCGGAGTCTACAGCTTGTCGCGCCTTCTCTCCTATACTTTGCTTTACTGCCTCTGGTTTGTCATTGTTTAGCGGGAGCCGCCTGACTGGTACCGTATATAAACATCCATTGCACATTACGTGCGAATGTACACTTTCCTGTATAAACCCCGTCCTGATATGTGTCCGGTTCGTAGCGCTTCCGCAGAAATAAAATGTGTACGTATGTGCGGCCCCCTTGCTCAGATGGATAGTGAAGCTCTCGAAAGGGCGGTAGTGTTCGAGGACGGGAGGAGGGGAATGAACGAGAACACGTTTTAAAACGGCGCCCGGGAGGTGAGTGTGAAGAGAGAATTGTCGCGCGGTGGAAAGGCGACCCGGAAAGGCACGGCGCGCAGCGGAGACATGCCGACCGGGCCACATTTCACGTAACAAATAGGAGGTGCTGTAGCTCCATATATACGGGCAGATTTTTACGACTCCAGCTATTTTATAGCGTTTGGGACACACTGAAATGCAATGAAATTGAGCAAGCTGAGCCACCCGCTCTTCTCTCACCGCCCCTCCCACTTCTGTGCTCGTCGAGTTTCGTTCAAAGACAGTTTCGCGGCGCGCGCCCACAACGGGCGACTCGAGTGTGTCCGCCGCGTATCTCTCTGCTCGTTTGGGGGCGCAGCCTGTGTGTCCCTTTAATTTAGGGAGTGTCTCTGTCGGGGAACACTCCTCTCTCCCCACACAAACACACACTCACTGGAATTCACTGCCTGAGCAGATATGCCAACGTGGGTCTATATACTGGCATGGACACTTCATTTCCACATCTTTTGTTTTTCTCCGGGCCTCGCTTGCCAGTGGGTCTTGCGAAATAAACGGCGGCGGCAACACCGTTTAGCTCCTCTCTAAATGAGCGACGTGCAAAGTGGTATATATAGATACCGCTTTTGGTCCACCCCCCCCCCCCCCCTTATATCAACGGCTCCTCTGTGTGGGCCTCACTGCAATGTTCTTTACTTGTGGTCTTTGCGTTATTCCATTTTTTTCTTTGTTTTGCGCAATGGAAAGGGGTACAACGCTTCGCAACGTGCGACTGAAACATCGAATCGGTTTTTGGCGAAATGTGCTTGTTATCGGCGGTCGCGTAGTCAGCGGCGTGTCGAAAGATAACTGCATCAACCGTCTCTGTAAGCATAGCTCCAGTTAAAAAGGCCTGTCTTCTGGAATATTCCGGCCATGTTATAGATTTTGTTACCACGTAATTACGCATTTAAAGATGGCAGGACAGAAACTATATACTTAATAAAAGTCAGTAAAACTTCGTAAAATATTCTGTCCTATGTTCTATCTGGTAACCGCCAACACCAACAGAAGATCCGACCCCTAGTGTAGAATTGTTTTACATGAGAGGTAATCGTGCAAAACTGCAATTTTTGAATTAGCTGAATGAGTATCATTTATGTTACCCTTTTCGATGCGCTCCTTTATGAAAATTATTTTAAATGTCGAACTGGTCAGGCTGTGTGGCCCTTACACGCAAACGCAGTTTTATGAAGAAAGGGTTGGCTTTGCCTCAAGAGAACAGCTTCTGCAGGAAAAGCTGCGCTAAGCTGGATTGCAGCCTGAGGTTGGCAGAAAGCAAAGAGTCCCGCACACACTTTACACAAAGCAGACAGTATCACTTCATTGATGTGACGCTTTTATATCCACCAAAATGCCCTTGAAAGTACTAGGAGTTCCGCTGAGTTAACACGGATAAATTCGCCATTTCAAGGTGTTCTTCCTTTTCAACTCGACAGTAAAGTTCCGGCTTGCGTTGCGCGCTTGCAGCTAGCCGCTTAGCAAAATAGCGGTGTTCCTCACTAAAATCAGCACTACGCACTTCCCTTCGATTATGTTTTCCATAAGGGTCTAAAAGAATTACATAATTACATAAGAGGGTTGTGGCGGGGTGGGGGGTGGTTAATTTTTGTGTGAGAATAACGATTACACAAATATGGGTAAAACAACTTATAATCGTGAAATAAAAAAAAACATCCTAAAAAAGACTGCGCGTGGCCAACTGGATTTCCAGAGAAGGTAAACGCATGAGGGGGCGACAGAAAATTAGGTGGGCCGATGAGATTAAAAAGTTCGCAGGTATAACGTGGCACAGAAAGCACTAGACCGGGTTCATTGTCGCATCATTGGAGAGGCCTTTGCCCTGCAATGGGCAAAGTCAGGTTGATTATGATGACGATGATGCGTGGCTTATGCTGCGAGTCTAACGAGCATGCAGACGAATAACCCCGAGGAACACTTTCTCTTCTTGCATTCTCGATCTTCTATTTGAATCGCGACAACGTCTACGGTGTGTTCCAAACCACGTATGCCAACACCGAAGTGTTCTGTCGCCAAGTCGACTTATTGCCGTCGTCGGGAAGCTCACTATCGGGCGTCCTTCTGGCTGCATCTGACGAGTGTGGTCCCAGGGCTGGCGAATGGGCAAGCCGCACAGTGTGAACAGTTAACGCGGCTCGCCTCCCGCTCGCTGAGCGCACGTGGAGGTGACAAGCTGGAGGGCCGATACGGCCGGCACGTGCTGGGACGGTGGCGCGCGACCACTCGCTGACTGACAGCTGACTGGCAACCATGGGAGGAGACGGGCGCCCTCTGACGCCGATTTCTCGCATGCGTGCTCCTGCCCGCTTTTTTCAATTACTCGTGCTACGAACGGGTGTACGTGGCTCGTGGGCGATAAGCAGGCGTCTGCTTCCGCCACACATCATCCCGCTTTATATCGGTGTCGGCAGGTTTTTCTTTCCCCGGCGCGTATACCTCTCCCTTCCGCCTGGACTGCGTGAAGGCTCTCCTGTTTGTCATTACTTTATTACGCGCTTCTCACTCGTCTACGTTTTGCATCGGGAGTTCGGGTCAATTCGATATATTTCGGAGCGCGAACGGGGATGTTTCCTGCGTGTATTTTTGTGTAAGGCCGGCAGCACGATTTCGGATATGCCAAGACGCGGGAGACTTGAGCTCCATGCAGGGGCGCTTACTATATACCCAGCTCGGTCCATGTACTATACTCGTGCGGTACTTCGTCATGCAGCCTCTTCTTCCCCATTGGACGACACAAAATGGGCCAACTGTTTCTTACATCACTATATACGGTGTGGCTTACGCGCCTCACATCGTTACCGCGGGACGGACAACCTAAGGTGTGAAAAAATAAGCGACTAAATATCTTACTCACGGTGATGGAAAAGCAAGCGAAACACACTGCCCCTTTATTTCCTCGATGGCTGATAATTGCAACGCCCACCAGCCTTTTAAGTGCGTCTATAGTGCACCAGAATCAAATTGTAGCAGCAAACGTGGCATACATTTATAGAGGTGCCTCGGAGAAATAAAGTGCTCGTTTGATGACTGTGTATCTTCGTGTGCGCACAGATGCAAGCGTGTTTTGCGAATATCTGCTTAGTGTATAGCGTCACCAGGTGAACTGTATCAGTGGTATGCTGCTATAGTGAGCTTAGTTCTGAACAATCAACACACTGAACGTATGAGTTGCTAGCGGCCTTCCTTTATGAGTTCATAACATCGTTCGCAAAATTATAGCTGTTTACTTAGTCAATTCCTCATACAATCTTTCTTTTTTCAATCTTTACTCAATTATTTTTTAATATATAAAGAGTGCACTTACGTAGTGTTCACCTATGCGATAAACAATCACGTATATCGTAAAAAAAATGTGGTATTGTGGTACGGAGCAACTTGATAAAAAGGAAGGGGGGGAGGTGCGTCTAGCTAGTTTGTTTAAGTTATCATAGCTAGATGCACTGAATAACGAAAAACAAGAGACACGTTATAGATACAACAGGTACAAGAACGGCAATTGGACGATAGTTATTGGGCGAGAACAAAACGACGACACAGAGACAAGAAGGACTCTGTGTCGTCGTTTTGTTCTCGCGCAATAACTATCGTCATGCCATACCAACTAGCCCAAGCTGCCACACTTCTAAGGCAATTGGAAGCGCAAACTCTTTCACACTTCACAGGAGCATGCGCCATATGCACAGCTCTAATACTACACCAAATAACCATGTAAACAAAGCGAAAACAATAAATAAAATAAATAAATAAATAGTGTTTACGTGTGTTAGGATGTACGGGATTAAAAGTATATTGGCTTAAGGTGCTAATATATGTTTAAAATGAGAGAACGCTCACTATCTTCAGAGAACGCAGTGCATAAGACTGGCCAACGTGCGCTTTTGTTATTTTTTCCCCGTTCTTATTGCTCCATGAAAGTTTTGAAGTGATGCTGCTCAACGCAATATGCAACATTTTAGAACAAGCATACGTTTGTATTCTTGCTATTTCTCGCGCTTATTTTCAAGTTGGTGCCCACAAATCACTCACAAAACAGTAAAATTAAAAATAAAACAAAAAAGAGCTGCAAGGAAGTCAATAGATAGTACCCATGGTCTTAAATTGACAGCAGCCGGTATTTGCATGCCCAGGATGTGGTCCTTCATTTGTTGAATTGGTGTCGCTGTCAAGCCTTCATAGCACACTTCGCAAATGTCCAAACATATGGCAAAGCTCGTAAACGTGGATGGTTGCACGCGTGTCAGCCTGTATACCTGAAATGTCGACTACCCCCTTCTCCTTTCCGAAAGCGTACCGTGGTTTCACGAAGCTCTAAGGCGATCGAGACAAAAGCTGCGCCTTCATTTTTCAAAAGCTACCCCTACTCAGCGTGACAAGAATCCGGCTTCAAAGCACGACCGCGTTTCTTTATGCAGTATAAGAAATAGCTTTGCGCCCTCCTGTGGTGTTTTGGATTACGACATGATTTGTTTAATTGCAGGCTTGTTTGTTTCCACTTGACAGTTATTTCAGACAAGCAGAGACCACCGCTTTCCAGCCGTTGAATTCAGTTCCTGTGTCGTTGCTCCTTGCCTTGGAGCCTTCAAAGCGTGTGGGAGGCATTATTTGGAAGTACACAGGTATCTTGAAGTTGGCTTCTGCGTCCCTCTTGGTTTATACTTCTGGTGTCATTTCAGCGCACCGCAGTATATCTAAATGAAAGGGACCGACTACCAATTAAAATTTAACTTTTTGTTTGTATGTCTGCAGCAAAATCTGATCACCCAAGATGATGTCCATCACCGCACTTGTTGTCCAAGAATGTCATCTAAGGCTTTTATAACAATTTCTCGACAAGCAGTTATGAGTATTTTGTAGCTTGTTGTTTTACATGCTGCAAACAGTAAAAGCGGATACAATGTTATTATCTGCGCAGGCCCAACAGAAAAGTAAAGAGCAAACTTTCGCAAGGTAATTTTTTTCGTCAATGTCACGTCGATGTGTCTCATGCTTCCAAAGCCCTCCAGTAATTCACGGGATAGTTTTTCTTTTCCTGCAGTTTTCCACCACCGTGCCTTTATTTTCCGTACACATATAAACATGAGCCAAGTCTTTCCTGGTGCAGCCAATCCATGCTCTTCTAGTACTCTCCCAGCGGTGACGTCACCAATATTGTTCATAAATAATTGACTGAGTTTTGTGTTTCCCGAGGGATGCCACGGAACATCGGTGCGCTATCGCACTCGCACATGTTCGGGAGCATTGATGTGAGCATAGGCGTGCGTAAAACCAGCCCTGTACAATGCGACAAACCTTCGCCCCCCCCCCCCCCCCGATAGGGAATCCAGAGCACGCTTGTGGGTGTGAGCCATCATGAAAGTAAAGATCCCATCGTTCTACCATTGCCACGGGCACGGCCTAGGGAATGGGTCATTTAAACAAGAACATCTTATCACGAAGTTTATGCGCAATAAAGAGAACCCCCCCCCCCCAAAAAAAAAAACATCAGACAAAATGCGTCATCCCGAGCGAAAACATGGTGCTGTTCAATAACACCAACATTAGAATACAGTATTCTGTGATCACCAATGCGGGAAGCGGAAATGTTTTTTTACATAGTGAAAGTAGCAATTTTCCACTGTAACAGCGTTTTAGTTTTCTGTGCCCTTGTGAGATTTTCTGTGCCGTTGCAAAACTTTTTAACTCATATTTTGATTGATCCAATTGCAGTGCCCGCACCTGCATTTGTAGTGCCCGTATGCCAGCAAGAAGAAGAAACAAAATAACAATGAGTGGCGGGACGTAGTCTCCACGTATTAGTACTTCAACTAACGCATCTGCGCCTTTTTCTCTTTTCTCACTTTCTGGGGAAGTCATCAATGGATTGCTGTAACAATGGCATATTCATGAGCGTTGGCAAGGGATTGCAAAACGGGCACTCGGAATTCGGTCTGCTGGTTGTCACTACGCGAACTATTATCGAACCTATTCGAAAACTGCTTGTTCATTATCGAAGTCATAAGTGTTGTTTCTTTCTCTCTCCAAGCAAATCATGTTGGATATCAGAGCGAACAAGCTCTTCTGAAAAACATGCATTTAGTTTAACCATCCGGTGGCACCCAATAAAATAGATTTATTTAACAGATGTACAGTGGGTATTTACAGTGGGTACAGTGGGTATTTAAATGTACAGTGGGTTGTACGGCAGCATGGTAACCGTACGACGCACTTCAGACATGTTCTACGCCAACTCATTTCTATGCCAGTATACTTCGATTTGCTTATAAACCTCCCGAACGTCACGCGTCATATTTACACTTCCTCCCGCAGCCAATAAGATACAAGCACCAGTCTGGCTCACCTTTCAACGATATACGCTCCAAAAGTGGTGTTTCCGAAAGAGCAGAACACGCCCGAGTGAACGTTTCTCACTCGAACTGATACACTCGCTAGATTCAGATAGTAGCAACAAAGGCAAACCTTAAAACGCTGACAATCATTATTTTGTCGCGGCGCTTTCTCCGCCACTGAAACAAAAAAAGAAGCAAGAAGGAAATTCAGGGAAAGCAAAGGCTAGCGGTTGCTCGAAGCCGCGTTCCGCCGATGGCGCCCCCCTGTGTTTCCACTTGTCGCTGTTTGTGGAAGCGGCATGGCGCGCTCTTTTTGTTTCAGAGGCCGCGTCGCACGTAATCGAGCCGGCGGAGGAGAAGACCGGCCCCAGATATATTGCCTCGCGCTCGCCCTCTTTCTATCGCGTCTCTCGACAGCGATGTTGATGACTCGACAGACGGGAGCACCCTCTTCATACATTTAACGCTCAGTCAGCAATCGACGAGCTGCCACCGTGCAGGGAGGGCCTGAATCTGAAGCAGCTTCCCCGTGTTTGCTCAGACGTAAAAACGAAGCCTGACACTCGGCCGAGCAGGCCCGAGTGAGACGTTATACCGAGCCTCCCCATCGCGCCGCCAAAGCGTGATATCTTGAGGGGAGAGGCGTCGCGGCGAGTATATATATATATATATATATATATATATATATATATATATATATATATATATATATATATATATATATATATATATATATATATTCATATCCCTGGTGGTTGATAACGTCCCTGGCGCTCCCTTTTCGTGGTCCCAAATTAAGCCTAACTTTCACTCTCAGCCGGTATCGCTGCGGCGAAGGGGAATCCCTCCCTCGCGATCCCACGGCTTTTTGAGGTTGCCTCGTGAGCCGTGTAGGCAACGCTGCTGCTCGGCTGCTCCGCAGGGAAGGTTCCCGCGCCTCCCCCGCTCCCTTCTGCGGTCGCATGCGCCGCGTTTCGGCTGCTTGCCCCCTTTGTCATTGTGAGCCGCCAGGTTTGTTTGCCCGGCCTCTCTGCCAACAGGCGCGCACGCTGTCTAAATCAACGTCGTCCGGATTACTGTCGCCGCCGCTGCACCGAGACGGGCCTGCCGTCCCTTCCTGGTTATTGGTGTTCGTTCTCGCGTCTACACGAATTCACAATGCCATGGTTTAGCCACATCCACGCGAGCGTTGTTTTTTTCGCGTTGTTTTTAGTTTTTTTGGCTGAACTTTGCTGCGACGCAACACATTTGTCGCTTTATCGTGTATCAGCTAGGTGCATGAGGCGTTCGTGTTTCTTGATGTAGGTCATATCAGTAGTGACCTCAAGTTGGCAGTCGCTAAAAAAACTTCCGAGTTACTGCATGCGAACTGTGGAGCTCATCATGTAAAGAGACGCCGTAAAACGTCTCTGGTTCACCCTTTTGGCAGTGTTCTTGTAAAGACTACGGATAAGAGGACGAATGAACATTTTATTCAAATGAGGTATCCATGGGCAAGCAGAGCTGCTAAAAAAGTTCGGTGCATGTTCGTGCACGTAAATCTTTACTCGGCATCCTTGCAAGTTATTCAAAGTAAAATTATTTCAACTATCTCAGTACTGCTGTTTGGTTGTCATTCCTCATGTCTATGTCAGTGCACGCGCGACTTCACATCGCAATAAACTAAAAAAAACTATACAAAATAATAGCGTTGAGACAGCGTAGCTTGTGCCACATAAACTGTACTTACGTCTTGTTTCGACGCGCTTGACTGTTCACCAGAAAGACGAGGGAGGGTTCTATCCCGGCCATGCCGTTCGCATTACGATCCAGGCGAAATGCAATGGCGGCCCGTGCACTTAGATTTAGGTGCGCGTTGAAGAACCGCAAAAGGCTCGGATCCATTCGCTGCGGCGTGCATTTTGGCAGGCAAAAACCCAATCAATTAGAGTCTTCAACTCACGCGGCAGCGTACGTTCGCTCGCTTTAGTGCACAAGCACTTACTCGGAAGCCCAAAAAGTTCGAGCTGGGTACGTTTCCTCGCAACTGCTACACGATCCTAGGGCGCATGCGCACCGCGTTTTTTTTTTTGTACTATATATCATCGCCTCATGCTCCCACTCGCATATGCCTTTCCCCCTTGCATTGGCGAACTTATCGAGGCGGTATCGCGGTGCGCTGTTAATCGAATGCTCGCTCGAATGAGCCACCGAGATTGGGAACGGGCACGCTGGCGCGTCACCCGGGCGGCCGTGATCTGTCGATCAAATGCTCAGCCGCGTGATTTGAGGTGCGAAGGCGTGCCGCTTTCCTAATTAGCGCGGGTGTCGCTCGGGACACGCGTGCAGAGTCGGGTGCGCGCGAACGAAGCGCCCATGCGCGAATCCCTTTGTGTGCGGTCAGGGGTGAGAACGGACGCAGGAGCGTCCGAGAAAGTTTCGCCGCGCCTTTCACCGTCATACCTCGCGACGCTCTGTCTCGCTACAAGCGCACTGTGTAAACGTCCGCGACCGAACGTTGAGGACTCATCGCTTTTGGCTCCCAACCCTGGGTGCACGTTCGAGAAGCCGAGGACGTAATCAACCCGTTTAGTGGTTGGCTAACTCCGAGCGAGAACGTCGAAAAAAAAATACTAAATCGATGCGGGAAGCTATCACGCACCCTTGTTCGCGACTGCGGCGCCACGTAATCAAATGCTTCACATGCTGCCTCACAATGTAACAAAGCTTAGAAAAAGAACTATGCAATGAGACGAGGACGCAAAATCAATGCGCCTCTCCTGGCGTCTGTTCTTCCTTAGCGCTGTTACTATATTTTTTTGTCGCGTTCAGTAATCTGCAGCAGACCAATTCAGCAAGCTGCTCCAGAACACGGTGCGTGCGAACGAATCGCGGCAATGGCGCATATGCGTGCATTGTCGGGCACCGGAAAAACTATTACGTGCGTCTTCAATATTGTTTCATTGCACTTCACTTTATGTGTACACACTCTTATGGGAAGCACCAGTTGATATGTGCCGATGGTTTCAAGTAAACCTTACACGTCGCTTTCCACGCATTCTCCCCCCCCCCCCCCCTTTTTTTTTGTCTCGTAAATCGGCTTGCTGCCGTCATCGCCCTTGATTAGCCGCTCCACGTCACTGGGAGTAATAAAAGAAAGTGAATACCATTGACACCATGAAGTCCAGGGGAAAGGTCTCGCTATAATAATAAAAAGAATACCGGTTTGATTATTACAACTGAGCTGGACGCAGTCTCGATTCGTGGTCACGGCGCCCGCATTTCGATGAGGGAAGAATCCAGTAACAGCCCCGCCTTGGTGGTCTAGTGGCTAAGGTGCTGACCCGCAGGTCGCGGGATCGAATCCCGGCTGCGGCGGCTGCATTTTCGATGGAGGCGGAAATGTTGTGGGCCCGGGTGATCACATTTGGGTGCACGTTAAAGAACCCCAGGTGGTGGAAATTTCCGGAGCCCTCCACTACGGCGTCTCTCATATCATATGGTGGTTTTGGGACGTTAAACCCGACATATCTATCAAATAAAGAATCTAATAACAGCGTTGAACATAGATGTAGGTGCGCGTTAAAGAACCTCATGCGGTCAAAATTAATCTATAGCCAGCGTCTCTACGGCGTGCTTTATAATTAACACGTGATTTTAGACCTAAAACCACAGTAATTGTTTTGATTGAATAATATAAGGCTAAAAGCTCTTAATTATTTCGTTGGTAAGCTTGATTGAACAACCCATAAGACCAAAGATATTTTGTTTATGGGCTGGCAGGCTTACGTAAAATTACTGAATTGAAAAAAGAATTGAAAAAAGTGCTTATACTTCTGGATAATATCAGAGGCACATATTGCCTAGCTTGTCTGCACTATTTTTCAACTTAGTGAAATGATCAGGGGCTAATCAAAGAAAGCCAAATGACCCTTTTACAGCAGAACTATTATTGTCAAAGTTTGCTGTGGGCTGCAGATAAAACATTATCCTCATCACGAAACAGCAGGTGCTCGATCCCCGCCCAAGCATTTTATACATTAACAAGACAATTCGAACCTTGTGGCCGCCTCAGGTGTTTCGGGCGGTTCGTTTAAGTCTTCCTCAATTATTGGTAACATGTGAAAAAGAAATCTTAAACTGCCTTTTCCGCATGTGTGTTACATTGTTAATTTTTAGTTGACCATGCATGATGTGGCGAGGTGTGGGACTTGTCTTATTTCAATGGCGCATACGCGCTGTAGGAGTTTTACTTCAGAGCTGGATGGTCGAGGTTTAATTGCCGTGTGTCGTGGATAGACATTTAGGATCATCATGACAAGACATGCGATCAATCGCCACCCACGCATCTTGTACAGATGATTATTAAGTGCTATAGAAGCTGAAACGTGCCCATCAACCCTGCTGTGACCGAGCCTTGCGCACCTTTGAGCAAGCTGTGCGATTTATTTTTATCCCCTCGTTAATGGGCACTACAGAGTATACATTGAAACAACGCCTTACATATACTCGTTCGGTGTGTACACTTGTTAGTTTAATATTCATGAATTTACACATTCATGTGATTGAACAAAGAGCATGTATGTATTGTGGAACGTTCTGTAAGTATACAAACCAGCAGTAAATTGGAAGCATATGATACGTGGTTTATTTTAACGTGTCACACTGTGTCACACAATCTTTAATAACGCTCTCAGGAAATACAATTCGTTTTCTGCCCTTAGAAAAGAGGAAGTTGAGCAGAATGAAAGTCAGGGATGTTTTCTGTGGCACAAGTAGCGAAGTTCAGGAGTCGGAGCTGAATCAGCATGACTCTATTAAAAAAAAAGAAACAATTGGATTATTTGATATAACCAAACCGAAACCGAGATAAAATGGATAGTTGGGTATTCCGGAAAAAAGTCGATATATCCTGTTCATGTCAAGGTTTTAATAAAAACATCAATTTCATTTTATGGCATGCCACCTATCACACTACATAAACTGGATCTATCTATCTATCTATCTATCTATCTATCTATCTATCTATCTATCTATCTATCTATCTATCTATCTATCTATCTATCTATCTATCTATCTATCTATCTATCTATCTATCTATCTTTCTGAGCTTTGTTAGAAATCAGGGATATCTTGAACAGATATATTGGACATCAAATAAACACCGATGTTTTCACGTGTTCAGGAGCACGGAACGTGTTGCTAGTGTCCCTGACAGAGAGTATCATTGACTAAAACAAACCTCAATATTATTGCTATACACACTGAGGGCATAGCAGTTGTGCCTGAACGGAGGCCTGTCTGCCTTGCAAGTTTTTCACGCGTCATCTTCGCACTAAACAGTAAGTTATGGCGCCCGATGAAAGCTAGGGCACGCAGGTCACTGGTCGGGTGAATGGCTTCTTGATAGATACGCACAGAGGGCCTGCGGTGTTATCACATCTTGTGCTCCGTCAACGGAATCATGTCAGAAGCGGCAGCTTGTTTTAAGCTTGGCCTTACGAAAACAGCCAGCTGCCACCCCGGTCAATGTCGACCATGCATCAGCAATAAGCGATTATATATACTTCTTTGTGTAGGTGCATAACGGCGGTTGAATGCATTTAGTAATACGCGGCGTCGGAAAGAGCGATTAGAATATTTCACCGTTGCGTCACTGCAGGTCTCGCGCACATGCAGAGCGCCCCACGCGGCATCAAGCCCTTTACTTCAGAGCGGCTTTCAAGCGTTCCCACATAATTAACTGCTTACAGGCCGCCGACCTGCGACAACCTCGGGTCCTCGCGTGCCGACCTTATACGACGCAAGTTCGCCACCCCCGTAGAGGCTCGGCCGTCGGCGGGTAGAAGGGCGCGTCGATAGCAACCAACAAGTACAGCGACGCAACAGATAAGAGGTCGCCGCGGTGGCACCGTGAGCCCCCATCCGTAGAACACACATTTGCTGCTCGGCTTATGAGACCAGTAGCGGCGATTCTTTCGGCGCCCCGGCCAGCGCGTTCGCCAGTCCAGCGGTCCACACAGGGAGCCAGCCCTGACAGCGTCATCTTTCGGCGCGCGTAATTACGCCCCTCTGCCTTTCCCATGCTTCGCCCTTTCTTTGTGTTTGCTTCCTAACGCATTGCCAGAGCAGAAGCATAGCGCCTCGGACCTGTCTCCCTCTCTCTTACCCCCACTTGCTGCCTTCCGACCCATATTCCTCCGTTTCACTTCTCTCTTTTGTCTTCGTTCTTTCCTGCTCTGGCATTCCGCGAGCACCAGCGGCAGTACACTACCCTCTCGGTGCATGTGTGTACGCCAGGGGCCCGAGTGCGGGAGCCCTCATTGCGCAACGGCTTCTTAGCGGCGCCCTGGTCGTGGTTCCCCCTTGGCGGGGACCTCTCTGTTCACAGATGTTGACTACGTGTCACTCACGCGATATTGCGATGAATCCCGCGCGTGGGCCTGCACTTCTTCCCGTGGCGCGTCCGCAGCGCGTTGACAGCCGGCTTAACTCGGTAGCACTGGCCACGCGCGCCATTTGGAATCCGGATCCCGGCGTTAATCCGATTAAATTAATTAAGTTGCGTAAAGAGCAGCTACCCATCCCCTCCTGTTTCTTTTTTTTTTTGTTAGGGCTCTTTCATTCTTCGGCATCACCTCACTTGACTCCTTTGTCCTCTTCCTCCCCCTCGACATTTTTTTCTGGCAGTTTCTGTCGTCAGCAACAGCTTGTTGAGTTGAGAGGTCGTGTCAGGTTCACCGTGTTCTCCACGTGATACAGAAAAGCTTCAACTGCCGGGAATACAAGAATGGGACTGATGTACTGTTGGCTCTAACATACATACATACATACATACATACATACATACATACATACATACATACATACATACATACATACATACATACATACATACATACATACATACATACATACATACATACATACATACATACATACATACATATGTACATACGTACGTACGTACATACATACATACATACCTACATACATACATACATACATATGTACGTACGTACGTACGTACATACATACATACATACATACATACATACATACATACATACATACATACATACATACATACATACATACATACATACATACATACATACATACATACATACATACATACATACACGAAACGTTTTGACGAATCTGCGCACGATTAAACTTCGGCATTTGTGATAGGCGAGGCCCGTGGCTGTTTCGGGCCCAACCATATGTACAGGTGGGGAGGAGGGGAGTCATGAGTTCGCAAGCCGCTATCCGATGTAATTCCAGTGAAACGCGGCGTGAGAATTTTGACCACCCATGACATCGGGGGCCATTGTTTTGCGTATACTACCGCGCATGGGACCATGTCTCTGCGACACCGTCAGATAAGGCAGTAACATTTAAGTCGGCTAGCACATTAGTAATTGAATGGTGAGTGATGATCATGATGGAAGGACGAATGATTCCACCTAGCAGAGGCTGAGGTAAACTGACAAGCACGCCTGTGTGCACACGACGCAAAAGCCACCCTGATGACGCATAGTGAAACTTCATTAACAATGAAGCTGTTATAGCTGACCGCCAAGTGTCCATGGTTACTCGAAAACTATCATCATCCCCCAGTCTGTGCCACATAAATTCAAATTCGTAAGGATACGTCGCTGGTGGTATAGCCTGAGGAATGCAATGCCTTTATACCCTTCTTTTTCTGTCTTATTTCTCTCTTTTTTTTTGTCGAATACATCTGCCCTTTTCTCCTTTGTATGTACAGGAGGGGGGGGGGGGTCAAAAGTTTTTAGACCACTATTCTATGTATTTCTACGCAAGTGTGGCCTCCGAACTTTTGACGAACACTGTACGTCACGTTTTGTTCTTCTAAAATTTCTCTCTTTTTTTCAATGTGGCATATCATTTAAATGTCCTTTATAAGATACCGTGTGGCCAATTCTCATTGTGGGTATGAGCCACATTTCTTTAGGGAACAAAACAAGCAACACAAAAACGGCTATGAAAAAAATGACTGTGAACCAAACATCCCGCGCATACGTACGTAAAACAGGAGAATACTACGGAACGGGAAATGCAAAGGCAGCTGCGAGGAGACCCCGAAGCTATGGAAGCCCTACGCCAACGTATATCTGCCCGTATAGATCTAGGACAGGCACGAACGCTTGGTTTCAGTGCGAAAGTCTGTCGGTAGAGTTAGGACATGCGCGTCGTGTCTGTGGCTGTTTGCGATTAGACTCAAACATCTCGGCATTGAGATTCAACTGAAAAATAACCTAGCTAAAGCCTAGAAAAAATTTAGAAGCAGCCAGATTAGGCTTCAGAATTGTCCATGTTTCCTTGTGTCAAGCCTTGCACGACTTGAAACAAGCTGGGCCTTTTCTTTTTCTGTATTCTATAGTGAAAGCTGTTATGGGATCACAACACGGGTCACACGCGGCGCCACATAGTTGTCCGCCGCCGCCGCCGCTGCCGGTGTCCGTAACCACTATCCCATAAAATAAAGAAAAATACTAAGTGAATAAAAACACCAAAGGCGCAGAGGCGCTCTGACCCGGGGCCGCTGCGTGCCAGCCTAGTATTCTATCACTGAGCCACACCGGTGCTCGGGACTTCTTCACAAACTTGCCTTAGACAGGCTTGATGTCGGGAAAGGAATCACGTTAATGTGAGCAATAAAGCGTTTTAAAACAGCCAAAGAACAACGAGGAACACAATGCGAATAGCATAACGAGTGGGTCGTCCAATGCTCCAACCCATTAAAAAAACTTGTTCTTGATCACCTGTTAACTGTGGCGCATACCCACTTCAGGCATAATTCCTCATCGTGGACAGCCACTGCATGAGCATTTCGCACAAAATTCCTTGCAAGTGTTTAGCGGATACTACGCTTCTAAGAAGAAGGACCAAGGATAGCATAGTGAATGTTCGCCTACTGCCGAGAAATTATGATTATTTAATGACATAGTGGGTACCCAAAAAGTGTGCTTCTAGTGGTTACCCAAAGAGTGTTTAGAAAAGTCTCTGAAAGGCTGAACTTCTATAGCTTTCGCTGTGACTGTGCTGCGCCTTCCGCGCAGGCCTGTTTTTTTTGTTTTCTTCTTTAATGTGCAAGCTCCAAAGTTTGGGTGCCGACGTAACTCGGGGGTCTCCATTCCTGATGTAAATACACCAATATCTGACCACTAGTCTTTTGTAGCATTTCACCTTTCGTATTTGAAGTTTGCCTATCCTTCAGCGCACGCTATACTCGCAAATCAACGACTTGGTAGTAATGATATAAGAGAATACCACGTGCGCTTACCCTGACCAAAACAAATGATTGACCAAAAAGGAAGGGAACGTAACAAATAGAAGGTAACCTGAGCACTAACCTTCACGTGTGTATCACGTATACCATCCGTACTCGAAGCCTAGAATAACCTTTGTGAAAGGCCACGGCCTTTCACAAAGGTTATTTCACTAAGACAAGTGATCGGCGATAGCTCCACGCTTTGCTGATTCAGGCAGAGCTGTAATAACAGAATAGAGAGGTTTCAAAGCGTAATCGTGTCCCCTGATAATGAGAACCTTCTTTAGAAAAAGCGATGATGGGTTGAATAAACCTAAGGAAATATTTTTTTTTATTTTCACCCACAAGGTTTTGTAATATGGTTTAATTAGGCTGTAAAAATTTTCTCAAACTAATCAATGTTGTAATTTATTGCTTCTAAGGCTAACGTTGCCATTTCTCGGTACTATGTCGGCACTATGTCATGTGACATTTTCAGTACTATGTCGAACACTTTACAATCAAATCGCGAACAGGCAGTCCCAACCACAAGAATTACGTATATTTCCTTCCTTGCCTGTAATTCACCCTGATTTGACCTGCAACCCGTTCAGCAAAATATATTGAAAAGCAAAGCGAGGGGGATTTCAAACACAAACTTTAACAAGCGATTTCCCGCATATTACAGGGTGGCGCACTTTTGTCGTCCTGGTTAATATGCTATAATGTATCGTGATTTTTTAATGACGTGAGAATTTGGTCTTGCAAAGGTGATTCAGACTTACTGTAAGAAATAAATAAACTGATCGGCCGCATTAATAATTGATATGTGGGGTTTAACGTCCCGAAACCACCAAATGTTGTAGGCCCGTGTACTCAGATTTGGGTGCACGTTAAAGAACCCCAGGTGGTCAAAATTTCCGGAGCCCTCCACTACGGCGTCTCTCATAATCACATGGTGGTTTTGGGACGCTAAACCCCACAAATCAATCAATCAATAAGTGTTTTGGTCGAGGTTGCGGATGGAATGGGTCACGGCCGAATCGGAAAGCTACCGTAGTGTTCCAGCACGACCTTTTATGAGCGTATCGTTGCGTGGGATCCAGTTGGCTTACCCTGAAGAACAAAGAAACAACAAAGAAATCCTCAGTAAAAACTTCCTCAGGAGTACAAAGTTTAATACCAAACGACTGGGACGGCAGCTTCCCGGTCTTACGGTTTTCACCGCGTGGAACTGGTGGAATTTGTGTATCTGATGGCGTACTATATGTACTATGTATACCTTAAAATGATTGTTAACTTCTTCGCGTAAATGGGAATGAATCATGCTTTCCTTCTGCTTTTGACTAACCTCTCCATTAAAGCACATACATGATTTGTTACCAAAGCTCATTTTGTTGACGAAGAAACATGCCAGAAGAGCAATATTCGCTAAACATAAGTATACTTTTATATAAAAAGTGGGATTCACTCTGAGCAAACGCTTCGAATATCTGCAGCTATATTAAAGGGTGGTCGCCAGTCTATTCGGCATGCCCCGCCGTGGTGGTCTAGTGGCTAAGGTACTCGGCTGCTGACCCGCAGGTCGCGGGTTCAAATCCCGGCTGCGGCGGCTGCATTTCCGAAGGAGCTGGAAATGTCGTAGGCCCGTGTGCTCAGATTTGGGTGCACGTTAAAAAACCCCAGGTGGTCAAAATTACCGGAGTCCTCCACTACGGCATCTCTCATAATCATATGGTGGTTTTGGGACGGTAAACCCCACAAATCAATCAATCAATCAGTCTATTCGGCAGAGTACGGTATGCTGAGCTGGCCAGATTCCCGTCCACTGCTCTCTTCTTCTTCAGTAGCTCTTGCGTCTTGTGAATGCTGCAAGGCGAACCAGATACACGATGAGCCAGTGGATTTCAAGCAGCAGTGAATACGTCAAGTAGAATACATTAGCTATATTTGGGGTTACAATACTTGGGTACGTATAGTCTGTTTTAGAAATACAACATGCGTGCCTAAGGGGTTAGTATATATGACGGATGTGCATCTGTAAAAACTACAATTATTTGCGTGCCCAACAATAAAACTGCCCGTTAGCTTTAACATATCGTCACACAAATTGTCTGTGGCAACAGGACTACTGTGGTTGCTAGGCAACCACTGGAGCATCGAATACGCTAGCCGAAATACAAAGTGTCATCGCGCTCCTCCCACAGTGCTACTCTCGCGGGGCCCAGAGCTAAGCCAGAAAGTGGGGCGTCGCGAGAATGGTGCATGGTGTCGTGGGGCAGTGACACATTGTTTGGTTTGCATCACTGTTTGCAGGTGGGCTTGGCCCGATCCCAGGAAGAGCAGCATCCGCGCGCTCCACGTCGACGCGGTATGCAAATGCGATGAACGCGGCGCCCCCTACCGTTGGATGGAGCATCCGCGCCAAGAGGCTTCTTGATCCGCGCACTTTTCGAGGGCCGCTACGCGACGAGCATGGCAGCAAAAAGTTGCGGGCCGAATGGCTGCCGCTTCCCCCGCACTTAAGAGCTGCTCTTCCGGAGTTATCGGGCGTGCACTCGAGCTGATGCCCGGCTCTCGAATCGCGCGCTCCCGTGTGTCCACACTGAACGTTTTGGCCACGCACATCGTGTTTGCCCTAGCCACTAAGCGTTGTCGCGAGGCGAGTAATAAGTGTTTTAGGCGCGCGCTTAAAACGGGAGGCTCGACGGCGAGTATACTCTCCGCGAGCCAAGAGTCGCTCCGCAAGAATGCCGAGTGCAGCGTTGGCACGCGCGTGCTCTGTAGGGGGCGCTCGTGACGCGCCAAGCTTAAGACAGAGCTAGGGGCCGCTCGCTCGTAATCAATCACCGCCTATTTCTCGGCTGCAGGGTGCGGGTACCTGCTGTTTTGCGACTCGAACGGAAACCTCTCTGTCATCTCGTCTTTGAGGCTCTTCGCACCTTTGCAAATGCTCTGGCGTCATTGAGAGCCCTGAGTATGTTTGCAGCCTGCGATGTGGACCACCCTTTCTGGTTATGTTTGTCCTGCTTAACTTTCTTTATGGTAATAAAAGCGATCATATGATATTGTGAAACGAAATATTTATAAGCTGCGTCCACGTACCTCTGTAGTATATAGCAATAAATTTTGTGTATACTGCTCGAGCGTATAGCCTGTACACACTCTCGGCTTCTTTTTTGTTTGTTCTTTTACAAAACAATGGCGCTGCACATGAATTAGTTCCGCCTTTCTACACGCATCTACAGGGAATGGCTTTTTTGGTCGGCTGGCTGCATTAAACGTCAGAAATAGTGATATCCGACATCATGTCTCTAATTTCGAAATTTCGCTGATGCTCCCAATATCCTTTTTGTTTCCCTCATGAAAAGGTACATGTGCTGCTTTCACTCCGAATACAAAAACTGATCCCTATCTGGAACCATGATCACCATGAGCACGAGGATCTCAACTTCTACAGTCGTAATCAACCCCACCAATGAGTCACGCATTCAGTAGGTTTGCATGCTGCGTAACCTTAGGGTGAAGAAAACAATAGCGCTTAGCCGACGGGTGTATATTGCCAGTAACATACGCCAATGCTCGAACAATGACAAACGCTGTCAAAACATACACTTAAACAAAGGGTTTCAAACACACACCCCACACAAACAAAATCTTGTCTCACGAACACGCGGGTAAGTGACGTCCAACCTGTTTATGCGGTATACACCAAAGCTCACGTGAACGTAGTTCCCCTTTCATACCAGACTCTACTTCACTAATATATCTCTGACCCGAAAGTAGCGGGTTTGATCTAGGCTGTGGCAGTCTCATTTCGGTAAAGGTAAAATGGCAGAGGCCAGTGTACTGAGCGTGATGTCAGCGCACGTTAAAGAACACCCAATGGTCGAAATTTCCGGAGCCTTCCTCTACGGCGTCTCTCACAATCATATCGTGGTTTTGGGACGCAAAACCCAAGATAATAGTATTACTGCATATCTCTGACAATGCGGTGTCTTCCTTTTCTATATGGCCTCATGGCCTTTTCTTAGCTTACGGCGTTTTGCTGCATGATATTTCCAAACGACAACGACGGACAGCGCTGTGTGTGGCAAACCATGCTTCAGTTGAGGAAGCTCGCTGGCACTTGGTGAAAGATTATGCACTTACTTATACCCAACGACGTGGTTCATTTGGAAGCACATGCAGGTACAGTAATTGAGCCTCTATCAAATATTACAAAAAGAAAAACAAATCTAAGGAATCACGGCATAGTTGGTGGGCTATATAGTTGATAGCGAGACATTTTGTCACACAATAACCATACACCCTTCATTTAAGCCCGATAAAGCATCCCCTTTGTTAGCGGCGGAAACCTCTCTCAAATAATCTGAAACGCACGCCTCAACGTCTTTTCAGGAAGGGCTGGCAACCCCGTAACAGACACAGCAAGTAAAATCACCCAAATTATTTTCATACCGATAGCTGTACAAACCCAGAAAACGCCTGTTTGTGCGTTCGATCTTCATGAGCAGCCAAGGCCAACACCAGCGAAGGACCTTCAGTGAGCAAAGACGTTTGTGAAAACAAAGGGATTCTTAAAAAGGCCCCGCAACACTTTTTAGGTAATCATCGAATGGCTTAATGACTATATCTTTTTGTCTAACAAATTGATTGCCGGATTTCTTTTAATCCCCCCAAGTACAAGCAGAGTTACAAGGAATGATTTTACGTTTCACGCACTTTTCTGAACCTTTCGTACCAGCGAATGCACTGAAAGCTACGTGCGAGGTACGGGGAGGGGGGGGGGTGACTAGTGGGCAAGAAGATGCCTCTACTCGTCAGCACACATAATGACCTTCAGCACTATTTTTTTTAGAACGCGCGGCCTACTTTCAAGGCGTCCTGAAACACTTTTTCAAGCAACCATGGAATGAACTCACTGGATGAGCTTATTGCCTCGTGAATTCAACAGTGCGAAAAATTTGAAAAATCCGTCCAGTGCCGGTGGAGTTAAAAAGATTTGTCGCATGCAAGCTACAAGTGCATTTTCACTTCTCTCATCCCGATGAAAGCGCTGGAAGCTAAGCAGGGAGGGATGACAGGGGCCGAGAAAATACGTCACGGGCTTTTTTTTTTCTTCGAATGCGCGGCCTTCTCAGCGGGATCGCGCGCGCACGCGTAGACAAGTCGGGGCTTCCCGCGGCGATTTCTGTAACGACCGAGCGCGCCATGTTCAAATCAACCAATGTCTGATATATGGGCTTTCTATACGAGTAATTTTTGAGTGTCTTCCGTAATTTGTCGAGAGAAAAGAAACTAATTTTTAGCTGACTTTGATAATATACTGTGAATCGCAGGCCGCATACTGCGGTATAACAATTGGCTCGCGTGTTGTCGGGAGCCTCTACTACCGATCGGTAGTGTTTTCTGGCCATATACTCAAAAAGTGTTGCAGGTCCCCTTTCAGTGCGCTCGCAAGTGAGTGCGTGGGCATGTGGCGGCTTCCTTTGGCGACTGCTTGAACTACGCAGCTCACGATGCTCAATAAGCCAATAACCATGAACTTTGTGTTTATGGAGTAATTATTTGCGTTCAACGACATCATTTGTCGAGAGTATAGGTAACGATTTCTATATGACTTTGAGAATTAAGTAAATTCCAACCAGCGTGCTGCGCTATATTGTTTGAGACGCGTGTTCTTCAGAGCCTCGACTACAGATTGGCAGCATTTTATGACCACGCTGAAAAAGTGTTGTCGGGCATGTTAATGACCACTGGCTACCCGACGTGTCCCGCTGACGTGGGTGTCCGAGACGTCAGGGTTACGTCGGACCCGGACTCCTGTGGTAGCGTGGTGCAACTTCGCGTGAAGGAAACGATGCTGAGAACTTGAAGAAACGAGAACCAAGCAGGTTTACTGGCACTATATACAAATACTTACAGCATAGGAGGCTGAAGTTTCGCAAACCACGAGCGTGGGGGATGAACCCTAAAAGCATAGTTCAAAGCAACGTCCAGCACTTTGCACGCAGCGTCGTTTTAAGCCCTTTAGGACTCCTCCTTCTTGATTGAAGCACCAATCACACATATGACAACCCATACAAGGGCACCAGTCAATAAGACATGGTCGCCAAATAGTCATCGCACCTCCTAATACAATGCTCCTCCGGTCAGATTCACTGAATAGAGGGGAAGTGGCGTCCTTCATGGAACAAGTTGGTGGTTGAGTTGTTGCTGCCGGCTTTCCCTGGAAGTACAGCAAAGGATTAGTGACTTTAATTGCTTAGACACGACCTGCGCGGTCGGTTATCCTCGCCGTCTCGTCAAAGAAGCCACGTAGGGATGTTGGTTTACGGACAGTTGAAATTGCTACCTTCAAATCCCTTTGTTGCTTCCCGCCACTTGACACTCGTTCCGAGAGAAGAGCGCTGGGGTTTTCGGATGTGAAAACGCAGCTCGCCCACGCTTATCATGGCCAGCATGGCACCCACGGACGAGAGCCACAGCAGGCATCTGTAAAATGTCCCGACATGGGAGACCTGAGCCTGCGCCACTAATTTGCCGGACAATTAATAAAGCTTTTACACCACCATCACCATCTGTAAAATGAATCTTGGATACCACCAGAGGTGCAGGCGGCATTCAAATTCAGTGCGCTTTCGGGCCGAGAGCTCCGAGCAGCAGTGTGGGCTGTTTTGTAGTGTACCTTAGCTGCCTTGTAGCGGCCCTTGGGGGAAGGATGTAGGCTCCTCGCCAATCTTGAACAAAACAAGGCACGCAATAAAGTCAAACCTCAGCATGCCGATGGTCTCGTATTTTTCCGGCGTAATCCAAACAGAGCCATTTCTCGTGATAGCTCGATCGGGTCAGCCGAACAGCGTTCAACCACGACAATATTTTTTAGAGACTTCTTGCTATCCTGCATCAAACAGTTGTCTCTCATCTACTGCATACGCGTACACACGTGTACAGCAGGCGTATCTGCACACGCGCTGTGAACTCATAACCAGACTACCAATTATTTCATTAGTAAAATGCTGTGTAAATGCTTTATGTTGCATGGAAGGGAATCGTTACACTCAAATCACAGGAAAGGTCATTACTGCATCCACGGGTCAAAGAAGGTGGCTGAACTTGGCATTACATGAAAGTGACCGGGACGAGATAGGCCATCACTGAGCGGCTTCCTTTAAAAGTGTGGACCCGCCGTGGAACAGATTGAAACTCCACAAGTATACGTCTTTCCTCGTGCGTGAACGGTCGAGTTAAGTGCACGTCCTCCCAAGTTTCCGCTTCGGTGCCTGGGATCCCCTGGGTACAGTAATTGGAGGGCATGTCGTACAGTGGTCACTTCATGCGTCCTTCTCCCTCTCCATTCTTTATTCTTTTGCTTACCAATCATTAAGCGCAGTGCCAAGTTGACGCTAAAGATATATATTTTTATTGCTGTTTTCTCGTTTACTTGTGTTTATTATGGCCAGGGCATTACACTGAGGTGAAGGCAAGACATGTAGGTGTGTGTGTCTGACAGGATCAGTTATGAGTTTAAATGAAAGAATAAATGTAGTCGTTCTCTGAGTCCCTATTTGGGTTTCCTCATACGAGTACATGAATAACGAGGACATGAATTACGGAGGGTGCATTTATGAGTACTTTTTATGTGTCATGAAAGAGTAAAACTAAAATGTTTGCAATCAGTTGTTGTCATGAGGTCGAGAAGCCTCTTTGAGTCAGATGCGTGACCAGAAATTTTATTCAAGGAGGGGGGGGGAGGGGCGAGCAGCTCCTCGATTTCGCGAGGGGCACCTCCTTAAAATGATCATTTTTCGCTCCCTGCGCCATAGCGAAAAAAAAAAAACTTTCGGGTGGGAGGGGGGGGGGGAGAGCACGCACCCGTTAAGCCGCCCCCTGGCTATACGCCCATGCTTTGAGTCCATAGATATATACCAGAACCACCTCTTTCGCAGAGCCATGAGAATTTTGTTACGATGGGCCGTATGACTGTGAGAAGTATTAGTTTTAGGCATTTTTGAAATCGCAAAGCTCACGTCTGAGGAATAACATAATAAGTATGTCCAAACTGTCACAGTTTCAGTCGAGTTCAATGCAAGCACTGAACGCCAGAATAGCAGGCTTTGAAGGGGGTGGGGGGTTGTCATGATATTTTGATTGGGTCTCATAATATTTTTCAATACCTATGAGGAAGCAGCCTATTGTGCGAGCAGTGCACTATACAAGGAAAAGTAGTAAGTATTTCCATTTGTTAGGGTCTTTGTTACATGTGCTGGAGTGTTTGAGCGATTTATCCACAATCGAGGTCGCTTTACGAAGGAGACACGGGAACCTTTTAAATTTTTAACTTCGCTCGATGTTCTACGCCACTGTCGAATGCATCTCGCTCTTCCCGAATTGAAGGTGCATCCAAACAGAACCGCCCGAAGTGATTCCATTCGAGACCAGGACAGCATTTGGTGTGGCTGCAATACCGTTCCTCACTGTGTACCTTTTTAAGCTCCCAAAAAAATGGTGCTCTCCAAAGTACAAAAGAAAAAAAAGAAAAGGTACAAAATGAAACGAGGCATGTCGCAAACATCCTGCAAACTGCATCTTCGCAATCGAGGAGAGGCGACCCCTTCGAAGGGCGCTGCAAAGAAGTCCCTGAGGACGGCGGCGTTGATGCGGCCAGCGTTTGCCAGGCGCGGTGCATCAATTTCTCTTACAGAGTCATTGGTCTTCGCCATTATGACACCATTAGCTAGCCTCGGAACGTGCTGCAGCCGTATAAAAAGCGCAGAAACCGTTAGTAGGGGGTCAAACTTTCCCAAACAAGCATCCGGACTTGAGCAAGTGGCGAAACTTGACCGTCGTAATAAATGGTCGCGCAAGGTGATTCCAGCTCATTCTATGTGTCCACCGACAGACCCAAGCCACTGTCGTGGTGCGATTTCTCTTTCCTTTTTTTTTTATTTCTGCTGCCCGCGGTTCGGGCCCGTAGAGCTCATCGACAGAGGCAACAACTTGCCCCCATGGCTTTTCAGTGGAGGTATATAGCAAGGGGGCTTCGCCTGCGAAGGCCTCGGTTTAAATCGGCATGAACAGACAGGAACAAAAGATAAATCAATAGCCACTCGGCGGACAAACCTGGAGAGTACGTCCGACGTGCGCGAAATAGCGAAGAAAAAAAAACAACAAGAGCGAAGCTATACCGCGCAAGGAGAAAGCGAGGCGCGGCCATGAGCGCGAAAATCATGGCCGCTGCGCGAAACAGGAGGCTCCAAAACAAGCAAGAAGAGCACGGCCTCAGCAAAGGTGGCGCGAGGTATAAAGTACGGCTGCACCAAAATGACCAACTGAAGACAGGAACCATTTTGGGAAGAGTGATGAACTCCTTGCGCGGACACCGTCGCTCTCTCTCGGCGGCGAGCTCCGTATACTTCATTCTCGTATCTACCCCCGAGTGGTGGGTGGAGGGTAGGTTCCGACGACAATGTGTTTCACAGTCTTTCGGGGCGGCCTCCCTTTTCTCTCTTCTCGCGTTGGCCGCCACGCTTGTTCGGGAGCCGCGCGGAGATCATCTGCGGAAAGTGACGAATGACAAAAGAGATAAAAGCGAGCGATCAATTTAATTCTCTTCTCCCTTCTGGTCATCCCGCGCGGCCCTCTGGCGGGCGCCTCTTATATCTGTCGAGGGTCGAGATACGCCCGGGGCCGCATACCGGATGCCGGGAAAAACAAAGCGACTCCATCCGAAAGCCGGGCTCGCAGGAGGCCTCCGGTAGCGCCACCCGAGTCCACTGTTTATGTATACACCCAAGCGGCCGCTGGCGGACTTGTAGAACATCATTTTTCTGCGAGGATTGAGGATCTCGCGATCCTCGGGGCGACAGATTTTGCGCTTGTGTTTTGGGCCCCGGAGGCAGGCCCAGTGGGGAGGCCGCTGGTCAACACGACCACTTCACACGGTTCGCTGCTGGCTGCCACGCGAGACATTTGCATCGCCAGAGATTTCCTACGTCCTCGTCCGCCCGACAGTGATGCCCATGCTTCTCCTCGAAACAGAAAAGCGGGGTGTGTTCCCCGAAAACGAAAGTTTATTTATTTGTTAGTTGCATTGTTTCTATTTCGCTCTCGATTCTTACGCAGCTCCTGCTTCGTGGTCGTCTTTTTGTGACAGCACTCGAGCTGTAGAGAAAAGGCACTGGTTTGAACGATTGATATCCGCAAGGAGAGATAAAATGAAAAAAAAAAGAGAGGAGGGATGCGCTGGACCTCATGAAACAGGCTATTCGAAATGACTATCATAAGGACTCTAACTCAAGGTCACTAGCACACAGCGACAAATTCACTCAACTTCCACACTTTCAAGCATGATTGTGGCGCAATGTTGTACCTATGCCGTTTTCTGCCAGCATCGCAACACCTCACAGAAGGCAAGTTCTTAGCATACAGCTGGCTTAGGGAGAATCATTGTTCCTAAATAATTCTAGCAAAAAAAAAAGACTAAACAGTGGCTTCTGATCTCAACCTAGCATTTTTATTATGTCGGGTCATTACGACATCGTTATGCTACCATGTGCAGTGAATCATGGTTAAGATTCACTTCTCTCTCGTTCTTTGCACGTACGAGTACTGAATGCAGTGAACAAAAAGAGAGAGGGAGATGAAGACGAACAGGTGGTAGTGTAAAATGAATTATAGTAAAGAGCATAAAGTCTGGTGCGTGTCTTGCAGGTGGCACCTGTTGTGTACGCGGACACATTTCACTTCCGTTACATACCTCACCATACCGCTTGAGTCCCCTTCAGCGTATTAATTTCAAAACTTGGGGTATGGGCATCTAGAAATCACCGATTGCCGGTGTAACGGTATTTTACGGACGCTATCTATGAACAGTGAAGGTAAATTGCGATCTATAGGCATTCCTGTTACAATGTTGTTATAAGTTACTGTTGACGATGGCTTTGTGATTTTTTTTTATTTCAGCATTATGTATTTTTCAGTGTCAATATTATGGGACGTGCTGGCGCGCTGGTCTCCTGATTTCTATAGCCTGCTGTCAACAGGCACCTTCCTATCTGTAGGGCTGCGAAGAATGCTTTCGTGGAGTTTTGCGCAGAGGCAGTGTCGCATCCAGCGACTATTGCTATAGTTGAAAACTTTTCGTGGAGTTTTAATCACACAACTGCTGCATTTCTTAATGAACGCGAGCACAGGCGGGTGCACTGGAGGGGGTTGAGTGGGGGGCGCAAACCCAGCCCCATAAATTCACATTGCATGGAGGGGGTGAGAGGAGGGGACGTGCAAAATCAGCCCCCTATTGACATGATAGTATATAAGGGGAGGGGGGCGCTGCGACCAACCTTCGCTCCGCTGAAGGCGAATACTGCATGCGCACGCTTATGAAGGTTAGTGTAAGACTTGGAAGCATGAATTTATCCAGGCAGCATAACTTGCTAAACAATAACGATGATTAAAAATGCGCTGTGTTGTAGATTGCTGCGACACACGTTACCGATATATCTGCGCATCGACTTAACCACAAATACCTGTTTGACCAGTACTCTCTGATGCAGCAAAGAAGAGAAAAAGGAGGTTCAAGCACCGCCAATATTTTGGCGGGCTCATCTTAAAAAAAAAAAGATGTGTCCGAAAAATCTTAACAGAAGGAAACCACTATGGTCGCTATGGTGTATACCTTCGGCACATTTTGTAGTGGCCGACATTTTGAGATATCTGGATACATTATTTACAGTAGCGATTGCGAAAATTTCATAAACGGTCTAATTAAATGAGAGGGTCACGTCAAATGAGTGAATTGTTATCCTTCCTGCGAAGAAGTCGTTCTGCAGCTGTGAAATTTTTTAAAAGTGGCTGCTGGTAATTTTTGCAGAGCGAAGAAATCCGACCACTTCGCCGGTTAAATCGAAGCGCAGAAGAATACAACTTTCACACTTTTCCAGGACTTTCACAATGAACAAGCATCGTTATATAAACCACCTTGTTTTCGTTGGTGCGAGGTGGCGATTACCACAATAGCATGGATAGCACAGATATATAGGTCAGCTAATGCAGAACTCCGCTACAGTATAATTGTCGGTAGTATTAGCATCATTCTTGGTGTCAGTTATTGCCTATGGCAGTTGGGTGTTTCGGCACGTCGGTTTCAGCTCCACCAGGGAAACTGCTCGAAATATATATCACTCAGCGAGATTTATCACTGGCCACTTTCTGACAATATCGCAGCTGCACGTGATTGTCCGCAGGAAAGACTTAACTGCCCCATTTCACCCGACCACCATTTCACCTGACCACCATCTGTGCTCATTATTTACAAGCGGATTATAATAATTTCTATACCGACGCTATATTTATAGTCTCTTACAATCATAAGGCTTCGGCTGGCACAAAAGAAAAGAAGTTACGAAGACAGCGTGGAAACGTGGCATTTATCCTATTTCCTGGTAATTTTCACCAAAATTCTTGAAATACCCAGTGTAATATTAAAACAATAGATTCATTGACATTGAACACAAAACAAAATTTTGCAAAAAATATTTAGGAAAGAAAACTTCTCAGAAAACAATGTGACCATCAAACTCTGTGGTTAAAAAAAATCCACGCATCTGTCCGAAGTGAATGAGAACAAGTAGGTGAAGCTGTGCTTATCGTATTGGTAAGTAACCTTGCGTTAACCGAGCGTTGCACCGTATAATGTAAATCGGGTGACGTAAAGTGTATGTAATGTAAGTGCATTCCTTTGCCTCTTTAATGTTTACGTTGAAATCACCAACGATTACAAAGGGTTTGTGCTTGTATAGGTCTTTTATATTGTTGTGTTATGATCGACGTTCGTCTATTGTAAACAAATTTTTATTCACATACGCGTATTTGTTTCGACGGTAACAACGGTTTTCTTTACGCCGTGATAGTGGACAGTGACAATCGCCGACTATATAGTATAAATGGTTTGCGCTTGTATGTGTTTTATATTGTTCTGTAATAAATATAATTGATATTGGTCTATTGTAAATTTTTTTGTATGTGGTCGCGTATATGTTTTGACTATAGCCATGGTTCTGTACCTTGACCACAACGTAAGACAAGGCTATAGGTCCCAAGGAGCTTCGCCCTTAAAAATAGTTTCAAAGACATCATTTTTGGTGAAATGGTTAAAACTTTTGCATATTTGGCCCAAACTTGAGTGGGTGGAAGTGAACTTGCGAGAAAAATTTGGACTGTCTTCTTCGTTCTTTTATCACTTTCTTTCCTGTTTCTATTTCTTCCTACTTCTTAAATCTGCCATGCTGAATGTCAATTGTTTAGTAAGTCCTGTTTCAGAATTAAAATGAGATCAATGAGGCGTTTAGGTTTGATGAGAATCAACCTGCCCGCACAGTATTGACTGTATTCGATGACACGAGGAGACTGAGAAGAAAGAAGGCACTTCGTTGATTAAAACACAGTTATTGAGGTAATATCAATAACAAAAATAGGCTATGTCAGTCCATTTACTTTTTCAATGTTGGCAATCTTGGTAATCCTGTGAAGAATAAAATGCACCACGGATGCTACTATTGCTAAAATACAAAGCTTTTGTTTATTTGCTCTTAAAACGTGAAAGGGGTCCTATATCTCGCTTCTTAAAAGCTACACCGTAATATCCGCTATTCATAGGTGCGGACATTATCACACACTTTTAATTAAGCCACTTACCTCAATGAGTTCCTGCGTGGTGTTCGTTGCAAACAACGAACACCGCGCAGTAATCCGTCCTTGCAAGAAGCATCTGTGGATCACGTCAGCCCTCGTGCACCTTTTCTTCTTTTTTTTCCTTTATTATGCGTCCACTCAATGTTATAGTATACCTCACCTCTACAGGCCGAAAAGTACACGAGTCGTCATTCCCATACTTCCTTCCACGACGCCCAGGGGGCTATTTCAAGGAGCGTATATTTACTCCGTAATATAGCTCACGCGTGAAGCTCTAATCATGTTCCTGCGAAATTTTCCCGTGGCTGCACGTGTGCGCGCACACACAACGGCCATTAACGTTTCACACGCAATGCACAGGCGGTGCACACGCGTGTGAGCGTATACATGCACACGCTCGTTATCGCTAACATTACGCAAAAATAATTAGGCATCTGAAGCACTTTGCTGAAGCTGCAGAACTTACACTCTCGGGTCATCATATTATATATGATTGCTCGTAGCAAACACTGCAGGTATAACACGACCCAGGAAATATTAGAGCTCGTTATACGCAGCATAGGGGACAAATAAACACGCTTCCGTTCCCGACGTAGCGTAAACAGGAGCCCTAAATTTCTGCGACATGACTAACCACGCTAAATTGATTTTTTTAAGAAAGTATATACACCAAATTTACTTTACGAAACAAGAAAACATGTATATCGTACTTAAAGCTGTATAAGCAGCCTTACGGCCCTTCTGGGTATCTCTGATGCAGGTTCTCTCAGTATGACCTTGCGTACTTGCGTCACCATGGGTCTTTCATTTCCAGTAGTATGTAGTTCTTTGTAAATACAGGGTTTGACAGTCGCACCCTATATGCTTTTCTTTTCAATGCGTTTCTGTAACAAATATTTGTGTAAGTACACACTCTGTGCTCATCAGTTCCCTTGGCACAACATAAGTTTGAAACATTCCACCTTGGTCAAGCGTATCACTATATATGGCATAGATGTATATATTAAGCGAATGAAGGCACTGATTCCATGGAACATCGCTGTATACGCTCCATATTGTGCTTCTTCGTGGCAGAGGGAGAATCCCTCAAACTTCACCATTCGCTGTAAGCAAAAACTATCCGAGTTTGGGGGTTTTCACGGCTCATGACCTCTGAAAATCTTTTCGCCTTTAAAATTACTACCTCGTGTTGGAGTAAAAGGTGGTACATGACATAGTTTTACCACCAGCTCGGAGGTGCGTAAAAGGATGTCAAAATCCAGTTTTACCTCGTGGGGAGTTTTATATCACGTGATTTTTAACCTGCGTTTCAGAGTTTATTACCACGTGACTGCAAGCTGCAGCTGCTTCGGCGGCTTTTGACCCAAAACCCCCTGACTGGCGCTCTCACTGAATCGTGAATGTGTGAATGTAAGCGAGGACCAAAGATGTTTTTTTTTTTTTCAAAATTTGGTACGCATTGTCGCGCCTTATGGCTGACCTCGAGTCAACGCACTTTCACTGGAACTGGGAGCAGCACGATCGAGCACAACGAGCGAGTAAAGCATTCTGTGAACGAAAAAAAAAAGGTGGGGGGGGGGGGGGGCTCTCTAAGAAAAAAAAAAACCTGCTGGAAAGTTGTCCTGCATATTTTCGCAAATCGTTGGCTTTTGCTGTGCGGTGGCCCTGGAGACAGAAGTTGGAAGAAGCTTAGTATCTGTGTGTCTGGTTGAGCTGAGGAATCTCACGTGTTTTTTACATCATCGAGCGACCGTGCGCTTCCGAGCGCGACGCCTCCGAACCTTCACGTCGAGGATACCTCGCTTTCGTGTTGATTCGCGAAGAGCTGCCAGCGGTAACGAAATCAAGCTGGTGTCATCGTCCGTGGTTGCTTCCTGAAGAGCGACCAGTTACCGAAGCGATAAGCGAGAGGCTTCGCCTTACCTCATCGACACGAAGGCGGCCAGTGTGAGTGCGTCGCCGGGGCAGGTAAAAGAAGCATCGCATATATTTTGTTCCACAAAAGACGATGCCTGCTGGAGTAAAGAGCAGACCGAATTGTGCAGCCCAAAATGACGACGGAATTCGCATAAGAGATGTATTCTGTGATCACCAGCTGTCCTTTATCGCACAGCCATGCTCCTCGAAAAGGCCTAGTAGCCGTCGGTAACAATTCTTGTATAAAGGCGTGCACCGCTCTTCTACGCCCGTTGTCATGAATATGTGCTGCTACTGTGTTTGTGCACCACCGCTCAATGAAAACCATTGAGCTGCCGTGGTCTGTGTGTACATAGGTATATTTTATGGACTTGTGCATCAGCAGTGTTAACTCGGGTGGGGCGAACAGGCCGGTGTGGAAGCTAATTATTGGATATTCAATAAGGTGTGATTGGCTGGGTTTCAAATAAAAGGTCGGTATGACTCTTACCTACAGCCCACCTGAAGTTTATGCTTGCACATTTAAGCTTTAATGATAATTGATGAAAAAAAAAACAGCTCTCCTATACAAGCACTACACGGCAGGTCAAAAAGGCATGCCTATATATTATACCGGATTGTCGAAGTACAATAACGATAGTTATAGCGCGAGAACAAAACGACGACACAAAGACAAGAAGGACACGAAGGACACGAGCGCTCGTGTCCTTGTCTCGTTGTCGTCGTTTTGTTCTCGCGCTATAACTATCGTCATGCCATACCAACTAGCCCAAGCTGCCACACTTCTATGTCGAAGTACAGTCGAGTAACGCGTGCAATCTGTTGAAGTGGTGTTTTAGTCTGCATTTGTTGTATGTGTGTGTTTGGATGTTAATTTGTGTCATCTGTTCCGCCGTCATTCGATAATTATTAAATTTGTCGACTCTTTGAGCGAATGCACCCAGCAACTTTAACTTTTTTTTACACCCTTAAATAACTCCCAGAAATCACCTGAAAAACCTTGTGAAGGCAATAAAAATTTACTCGCTCAAGACCTCAGTGGGGTAAATAATTACTACCCTTCCTACATTCAAAAACTCAGTTAGCACAAGAGTAAATTTTTACTTTGGTAGGTGGTTAAAGAAAAACCCGGAAAAGGTACTTCGCTATGACAAGTGGTTTACCCCGGTTTTGAGGTTATTCCAGGTTATTTTCATATATATATGTAAATATAAATAAATTATATATATATATATATATATATATATATATATATATATATATATATATATATATATTGCCATCGCAAAAATATTTGGATGGAAAATATAACTGGTGGGAACAACATCAACCTCTTTCTTCCTTCTCGTCGACGAACAAACTACATTATTAAACATGGAGTGGTTGCCAGAGACTGTGTGGCCCCACCTCTTTAGTGGCTAAGGTACTCGGCTGCTGACCCGCAGGTCGCGGGATCGAATTCCGGCTGCGGCGGCTGCATTTCCGATGGAGGTGGGAATGCTGTAGGCCCTGGTGCTCAGATTCGGGTGCACGTTAAGGAACCCCAGGTCGTCGAAATTTTCGGAGTCCTCCACTACGGCATCTCTCATAATCTTATGGTAGTTTTGGGACGATAAACGCCCCATATCTATATATCTAGGGAGTGTGTGTGTGTGCACTTGTACTGTACATATCTACATTCATATATATGAACAAAAATGTCAGAGGTAACAAAATAAAAAAACAGTTGTTGCATCTTACAAATAAAGGGGTTGTATGCGCATATATATATATATATATATATATATATATATATATATATATATATATATATATATATATATATATATATATATATATATATATATATATATATATATGTGTGTGTGTGTGTTGTGTGTGTGTGTGTGTGTGAAGGCACGGACCTGATGGTGGGCCACCCCTGACTATATACGTACGCCTTTGCTGCGGTATCGTCTCCCAGGATCGATTATGGCATGAATTGTAAGCGACTGTACATTTTTTACCATTTTTTTATATCATAGTTTTTTGCATTGCTTTACTATTTACAATAATAACTATTTGGTGAAAAAAAACATATGACCAGAGCGTATTAGTTTTACAAACTTCCTTTATTCAATTTTGCATAGCCACATGAGTGCACTGGCGCTCTTTATAGCTATAGTTATTACTGAATTCACATCCAAAATCTTCTGAAAAAAATTATAGCGCTACAACAGTTGTTTACTGTTCTTGCTAATAATCATAACGTAGTGGCGTTTGGAACGATTGCCTCCTGTGCAGTCGGTAAGTGTTTCTATAGCAATCATTCGCAATCACCATAACCTGCAAATTTCCCAGCAGCTAATACCGCGAAATGAGAATTCGGACGAACGGCCCGAAATTAGCGTCTATACAGTGACCTGCTTGAGATTCAATGTGGTGCAATGCTTTTGACGCCATAAAGTAATTGGGAAGGGAATCGGGAAGCACACTCGGCAGTATACGCTTCTTGTTCACGCTGGACAGCGTCGAGTGCTGCGCCTTTGTGTAGTTTTTACGCTCATTTATTTTGGTTTCACGTCAAGTTAATTGGACGAAGATGTGTACGTGTAGTGTTCTCTTTGAAGAATGACAACGTGGATAACCAGACGAGAGGATGAAGAAGCGCCGAGATAAACAGCTGTGACGCTGTGCGCCGCTAAGCGGCGTAAGCAGCGGCGGCAGAACAGTTCTGCGAGACGTCCATGCATGCGCGATCGACTCTTCGGCCGAAGGAGACGAGACGGTGGCCGGCGCATATTACAGTGCCGCGTGCGCGCCCAGTGTATACCGCCCCGTGTAAACGACGGGGGAAGTCAAAGGGGGGGCTTCCCTTTCCTGGAAATCAAATCTTCCGAACCGAATCCAACATGCGGCTCGGATTTGCATATTCACCCTTTGAAGGAACACGAGCCGGCGCGCTGACAAGCCCGGCATCCCCTCCCTGGACATGTCCCGGCAGAAATTGCTTGCCGACTGTCAGCGCGCGCTGAGTCAAGCCGGCCGCCGCAGATGTCAGGCCCGTGCAGCGGATCGTGGCGTCGTTAATACGGCTTGCAAATGAGCGCCGGTCCGCAGATGTGCGAGCTTCTTCGTTTCCCCCGAAATTTGACGACGCTTGTCCCATTCATGTGCACCTCCCCTTCGTCCACAAACGAAAAAGGAAGCGCAGTCCGCGCAAAGCGTGCCTGCGAGATTCGCTGTCCATTTTGCATTGAAGCGCGAGGGGCCCAGTAGGAGTGACATGTAGATCAGCGGCGCCTTCGTCTTCAGTGAGCAGAAAAGGGCGATGCGTTTACGGCCCCGAAAAACTTTCCGATGCGGGGGCGTTGTTGGCCGTCGACGTGCAAGACGTTATGAGGAAAGGAGCGAATTGGATTTACTGCGGGAACGGCAAGAAATAAAGGCCGCCTCACTCTATGACAATTGACGCGGAGAACATGATCTGGTCAATCAGTCTGAATGCAATATTGTATATCGTACGCATCAGTCGCTTCGATAATTTATTTCTTCTGTAAAACTTGAATTTGCCGTTTTACATCGCTCTCGGTTCGTTGTCTCTTTTCTTTTCTCTACGATGAAGGTCCAAAAAAAGAAGGCTCCACCACATAAAAATTGAAAAGGAGCGCACAGAAACCGGGACCATCGAATCCGTTTGCGAGAGTGACAGAAGATCTTCCACTTCAGTAGTAATTAACATGCGTGAAAACCATCGTTAATCAGTGATTTCGATGAAACGACTCTTTTTTCGACCACGAAATGAGCCAAAGCATCGTGACCGCTGCTGCTTCGTCTTCTTCCGACCACAAGGATAACCAAGGCGTGTTGCCGTCAAGCCACCAACGTTGCCATTCTCCCAGGAAAAGCTCTCGCCGGAGCAACATGGCACTCGAGAGGGAGAGAAAGAGAGATGAGAGGAACGGACGAAAGTGCAAAGGCAGACAATCAAGGCTGGTTGTCTAGGCGCAACACAGCATTCTTGTCCAGCTTTGCGTTTATTACGCGCTCATAAGGGCACAAACGAAACAGAGGGCAGCGCCGGCCTTACCACGTTCTCACATGATCGGCCGACGGTGTCGGAGCGAGCTGGCGAGTGCGCCCGCCGCAGCCGGAGTCCGCCTCGACCGGGCCGCGCTCCCGGTGGCGCCTTTCTTTGTTTGCCGTCTTGCCCTCCTCGCCCAACGGCGCGGCCAATTCTTGGCGGGAAAGAGACGGCGAGGAGAAGTCGGGGGCGGAACCGCGCCGCACCGCCATTGGGCCAAGACGGTCGCGGGGCGTGGCCGCAGCTTCTCTCCTCAGATCTCGTTCGCGTCACCCCCCACCTCCGTGGTGGCGCCCTCGCCATCTGCTTCTTGCCGGTGATTGACAAAAATTCCCTTTTCATGCAACGTCTCCGGGTTTTCTTTCTTTTTCCAATCTGGCGAGCATCCTCGCTCCGGGCGAGGAGGGAAGCCCAAGTTTTCACCGAACGCTGGTTGGCCACGTTGTGGAACACTTCGTTTTGGGGATCGGTCGGTTTCTAAGTCGGGGAGAAGGACGAAGAGGACGCGGGAGGGATGCGACAGCCGAGGAAAAGAAGGAAGCATGGCGCCTCGGCGACGAAAAAACCGGAGACGCGACGACGACCGTTGAAACGAATTATGATGATGCCCGACAACGCAGGGCGCCCTCATAGCGATCTGCAGGGCGACAGATGTTTGGTGTTTGCTCGGCGCCCAGAGCCGACTCGGAGAAGGGGCGGAAGGTCGTTGACCAGCCACGCTCCCGGTCCACGAGTTAATGGTTCGGCCGCGGGTTCCAGTGCCAGGCGGGGCATGGCATAGATGCGCCGATGGGACGAACCGAACGACGCTGTGACGCCTCCAGATTAGGTTATCAGTCGTGTAGTATATTACTGATTTCATTGTGGTACAACGAATTTTTGTTTTCTCTTTAAACGCACTCGCCATGACAAGATTTTCTCCTTCCTCAAGTGACTCTCTCTTAGCTTCATTTCTCGGTGCTCTATACTGAGCGCGAGACAGTATGAGACATAAAACAACAGCGTGACTTCGCTTTGCGTGCGCTCTCCTGAGAGACCACGTGCTTGACGCAATTTCGCATAGCGATAGTTATTCTTGCTCTGACGCACTTATCCTTCCCATCTTTCCTCCCCTTTCACCTCCCCTTAGTGCAGGGTAGCCAACCGGATCTACAATTCTCGTTGACCTCCCAGCCTTCCTGTCAATTTATTCTCTCTCTTTCTTGTCGAAGTGACGCACTTTATACAGCACGCGAGGGCCTCCAGATCTTCGAAACACTCGCACAAGCGGTGCTCAGAGCTCGCAGTGAGTTTATAGTTATCGTGTGCTGTGGCTCGATAAGCCACAAGCTGCATAGGGCAGTCGGCAAAGAATAACTCTCCTATAGAGCATGTTGTGCTCAAGATGAATGCCTATAAGTCGTTTAATGCTACGGGCTTCTAAAGACTACTTAATTTTCGTTTTGATAACTTTTGTTGAAACTGAATTAGAACAGCGGTTTGTTTTCATACTTTTTAGTATTAATTATGAGAGTGACACGTACGGATCCAATCAGCCAATGAAGATGCCAAGTCGACAGCGGACTCGCATAGCGCACGGGACGAATTACGTGTCTCTAGATATAGTGTGCGAAAACTATTGTGCAACGCGCAATATTTGTCAAGTATATGTCATGCGCAATCTCATATATATAAGCATTTGCTTGCAAGTCTAATCCTCAGGCCACCCAAATACCAACGGACGAAACTCATATAAAATCAGCAGTAATTGTCCGCCGAGGCACTCTTGTAATGCAGCGCCGACAAAGTATAAGCTTCAACTGCACACTACATGTATGATGCACGTTCTCGCACTTTCACCCTGTTAATCTGACGTGCCCAAAAATGCACGAGCTACTTATCACGCTCGTGATATAAAGAAATGAGCTCTGAAGCTGATATAAGGGACTGATGCGCACATGCTGTCATGTGACATGAGGGCAGCGTGGCTCTTACGTTTTTCGTTTATAAAATGGACCTCATCATCATGCTACCGCTTAAGGCATCAACGCAGAAGTGAGAACCATTCGTAGGTATACATATACTCTGCCGAAGGATCAGCAACGTCAATAAGAAGAAGGCAGAAAAAGAAAAAAAAATGTGATAACTGCAAGGGGCCTTTTGAAAGGAATATACAACGACCTATAAGAGAAAAGGCAAGAACGATAGCGCATACAGAGCACAAAGGAACGCCGTGAAGAATCGCATTTGGCGCATTAAGATTTGTTCTAATTTGCTGCAGCCGCGTTAAGGCTTTCAATTTTTCGTTCAATAAACAATCGCGCCTGCAAATCCTATTATGTAACTCCCGGAGGACTATGTTCTTCCTCCGGGCTTCGTGGTGCCTTCCGAGGCGATAATTCGGTGAGTGCGGAGATCCTCTTCTATATACGATTCGGAGGGGGGCCCGTCGCGGCAGTCGCCGCCGAAATCCACTCTTTCTTTCTTTCTTTGTTTGTTTCTTTCTTTCTTTCTTTCTTTCTTTCTTTCTTTCTTTCTTTCTTTCACTTCCATGGGGGAGAAGGGGAGCAGCGTGCGCTATCCGTGCTGCGAGTGTGCCATGCTCGGTCGGCGGGCTGACAATGGCGAGACAATCTGTTGGAATAAATTCCGCTAATGAACACCGCCGAGGATTTATTCGGGCGCAGACAGCCGCGGCTGGACCGCGGGCTCCTCGCCGACTGCGACACGCTATATAAGTGCGGCCGAATCGAGCGAGCGCATATTCTCCGCGCAAGTGTGCGTGCGTGCGTACAAGACGGTGGAGAGGCGGCCGCATACGGCGAACGTATTACAAAGAGAAAGCGAGCACGAATATATCGCACTGCGCGGCCAGGCGGGCAAGGAAGCCCCGATAAAAGGCGGTGGCTATACCGTCGTCTCGCATGCATGGAAGCGGCGTGGCACACGAGGCTTTAATTAAAGAATCGAGTTAATACACCACCGCGGAGCAGCAGGGAAGGGGGGGGGGGGCGACGTCGCTCTCCTTGCGAAAGGCAGGTGTGAAAAAAAAACCCGCGAATCTCTTCGATACGGACTCCCTCCTTGCTCGCTCCGAGAGCTCCCCACATGCTGCTGCTGTTTCGAAGACGTCGAGCTCGCTTTGCTTTCTGGATCGCTCACCTTCTGCCCCGCGGCATGCGGGTCTCACTTTGTGTGCGCGTTATGTGCGCCAGCAGAAGATTGTGGCTGTGTTTTGCGCAGTCTATAGTTATGAGGGGGCCGCGTTCTTGCTTTCCGCGTGATCCCCCTTCACATGCGTGCATATGGCAGCGCGGCACTGAAGCATGCATGCGTGGCGTATATATGCGTAACGCCGGAGAACGAACGCGAACATATACACGTCACTTGGACGAAATCGGCAAAGAAAAACAAAAAGAAGGGGGCAAGGGAGGCGGATTTCGCGACTGGTTGGTTGGTGTATAAGAGGAGGTTTAACGTTGTAAAAACAAAGCAGCCTGTGAGACACGTCGCAAAGGAGGGCCCCGGATAATTTCGGCCCTCTGGGGTTCTTTAACGTGCACAATAGCATCGCACAATATACACGGCCCTCCAGCATTTGTACTCCATTGAAATGCGACTGCCGTGGCAGCGATTGAACCAGTGACTTTCCAGTTAGCGACCGAGCAGAGTAACCACTACAGGTCATCTCGCTAGCTGAGGGTGTATTTAAAGGGACACTAAAGAGCAAAACATTTTTTTTCGCATGTTATAGTAAAGTACTATTTCACAATCTCGTCAACACCACTCCGACCACGACACGACGTTCGCGTGGTAAGCGAAAAAACGCTCCAAAAGTAAGTGCGGTTGGTGGCGCCGCCTTGAGATTTTCGCACTAAACACCGTGACGTCATAGATGTTGAATGCCTCAGTTCCGTAGCTTTTAAGGAATAAAAATGAAGTACCTTTCTGTCTGCGGGTGCCCTAGACATAGCATATACGGTGGAACGTGCATGATATGCCTGAAGTCTTGCGTCGTCTACCGTCGAACGCAGCATGCATCAAGTTTAGCTCACCTGTTTTTTTTTTCTTCTTCTTGTTTCTATCTCTTTCTTTTCATCCCTTAATCCCCCTTCCCCGGTGTAGGATAGCAAACCGGACGCTCGTTTGTTGAACTTCCTGCTCTTTCCTTCCTCTACCTCCTCCTTCCTTTGTTTAGGAAATTTCATTAACGAATCTCGCGAAAGCATACGCAAAATACACAACGAAATTTTCTACGTCACGCGCGAACATTTCGGCGCTAAATTTAAAAATAAAACTTCAACCTCGATTTTGTCCACTAATGATGAACTTATATGATAATGAAACATATAGCATCAGAGTTCTCGGAGTGCAGTCTGTCGTTGTAAATCAAGTCATTGTTTCTCTTTAGCGTCCCTTCAAGAGGCCTGATGTGTGCATGCTGCAGTCTGTAATATAATTTAGTCCGTCAGCTTGCTTGCCCTTTCGATCTCTCTGTAGTTCTCTCTTATTTTGCAAACAAAATAGGTTCACCAAACATTTGCTCAGGTTTGCTATATCACAGCATTGTCTCTACGGGATGCATGTGTAATACATCCTGTTTGAGAACTTTGTGCATAATTTGGGCGATTTAGCACCGTGGTCACGACCATATCTTTGATGATAAAGGGAATAGCCCCCTCCCCCTCCTGATCGCACTAAACGAAGGCGCAAAGTCGGCTTCATACGTTTTCTCAGTCGGACCTGCGCGTTATTCAATGCGGGTTTCTGGAGATAATGGCGGCTGAAGGCTCCTGATAATGCATTTCACGACCAATTTACTCCCCACTGTTACTTCAGAGAAGTCAGGAAAAAACACATCCTAGCTTCATTTTCATTTTTTTTTGTTTCATCTTTTGCGAAGCATTCATGTTGTCCTTTAGACTCAAGAGGAGTCTAAAGAGCGAAATGCTAGATATTGTATAATTTGTTATAGTTATGTGATGTACGCTTACAAATGAGTATCTCTGCATTTTGTTTATCAGTCGCGTGTCATGTCTGCTCTCGCTAGCAATTATATAACGTTATCTTTTGATATTATGTTCTATAACGAGCATATTCATGTTTTGATGTTTCAACTAATGTGATTATGCACTGCATATCCCTCCCCCCTCACACAATACCCCCGATGGAGCCTGTGGGGGCCTATCGGGAGTGTAAATAAATAAATAAAAACCAAGGGGGGCGGGGGGGGGGGGTGAGCCTTACTCTATAACTTTGCCCCACCCCCTGATGGGGAACCCTGCAGACACCTATGAGCAGGATGAAAGTCCTCATAAGGTGCATCGCTAAGCATGTATTTAGCGGAACAAGTTCTGCAATTATTAAGGTGTTACTGTGTCACCCTTAAGTTTCCATACATTCCTGGCTGTTCTCAATCGGGAATCATCGGCCCAATATGCGGCGTTGTTACGCACCGTATCGAGAAAATCTGACGTGGACAATGCAGCGAAAGTGTCGTGGTGACTGAAAGCTTTAGATAAATAAATAAATAAACATTTCTACAAAAACGCCAAAAATTTCCGAACACTTTTCATATGCGCATATAGATCGCCTCTATAGGTGCTGTAAAGGTACTTATATATAGTTTGCCTTTCTTTAAGTACTTCACTTGAAGCTGCTGAAAAAGTGCCCGCCGCGCCAAGTATAACGAGGCTGGGTGGCAGCGAACTCGAGTTGGTTGTCGACTTTAGGCGTTCTCGGCGGAATTCGCGATGATTTCGCGCCGGCTGCGGAGGCGGCGGAACGGCATCGACCTGCAGCCATCGATTCTGGCCCCTCTTTGTTTCGGCGCCCGGTTGAAGCTCGGGCGGGGGGCAGCGGCGTTAAACTACGCGCGCCCTCGGGCCGATCGCTTTTCGAGGGCGCTTTAGAGGAATAAAATTAAACTCTCCCCGGCTCATTTCACGGCAGCTTTCCTCCGATACGCGCAAACATACATCTTGACATTGGGCCTGGTTCGCAATCGACTCCCGGAAATCCCTCTTATGTCTCTCCCTCTCGCGCCGCGGCGCGCTCATGTAAAACAGCTTGGCTACTCATGAATAAGCGGAGCTGCCGGTGCCGCCATTACCGCGCACGCCGTCGGCTCCGGTTGCGCCAGATTCCGACTCATTTATCAAAAGGGGTAGGAAAGGGCCGCCCCTGTAAAAACATTAAAGTCCTCCCGGGGAAATGGGGAGCGCTGGATTAAGGTGCGCCGCGGACCAACTCTTTGCGCCGATAGCGCGCCCGTTTCCGGCGCCCGGCGCCGAATCCCGCCGCAGCGCGCTTACACGCCATTGGACAAACACGCGCGGAAAGCGTAAAATGCAAAGCAGACCCCGGGCAGGACGGGAAACACGGAGCGTAAAAGTCGCCGGCCGCCTTTTGTTTCGGGGCCCCATATGTTACCCGCGATCGCCGATTCCGGCCCAGTTGGCCCACTTTATGCAAGCGTCGCCGGATTTTGCGTCTTACACTCGGACACGGAGACATCGTACGAGGTGTGTCGGGCATTCCGTATAAATAAAGTAGCGCGCCTGCAAGAGAAGCTAGCCGACCGTTTTCTTTTTTCCCCCTCGCGAGCGCCTGTTTTAGGGAGTAATATATTCAAGTGGTCGACCGGGCTGCAGCACCCCCCCCTTTCTCTCTTCTTCCTGACGTGACAGGAATGGCGTGGATGAACCCCTCGCCCTGGAGGACCTGTATAAATAAGGAGATGTCTTGTTTCGGGCCCCGGGCTTTATAGATGCTCCGAGGCCGGGGATTAGAGGAGAACTTTCCCAACAGCGTGTGCCCTTCTCGATTTGCCTGCGCGCCGACTCTGAAACCGCCACCTACAAAGGAGCAAGAGCTCTTTTATACGTCTCGCGATGTAGGGTTTCTCTCTCTCTCTCAATCGCTATATAGTACTCCTAGCAATGTAGGTTTCCTCACTTTCAAGTCGTACGGCAGCTCTCCTTCCACGGATCCCCTTGTCGTTCACGTATATATGCACTCCTCCGAAAGCGGAAAGCCCGCTCATGATTGTTCCCTCGAATCGACACAGACAATGCAACACGGTGCGACTAAGCGTAAAGGCATTGCGCAGCAGTTTTTCG
>WOVY01006698.1:0-10357 GCA_013436015.1 Rhipicephalus annulatus
TTTTTTCACATCTCCTCAGCGGACCCATTAATTATTCAATCAGTAAAGTAGAATGCATAAAGTCTAATGCGCCATTGCTTTGAGGCACCTACTGGTTATGCCAGTGCAATGTTCAACCAGGCACTGTTCAACTGAACATAATGTATGTTTTTTTACTAATTTAATTCTCTAATTACAGATTTTTTAGAAGCATAGCTGATAGATTTTATCGAAGTTTCACATACTGAGTGAGTTGGGATTGCACAGCTTGGTTCATTTCGAGAGAGATTATATAGACACTTTAGGTAAATTTCTGCCCATCGCCATTATGATTAGTAAACTAACACAGGTGCCATAATATCTCCTTTACTACGTACACCAGGTTTTATCCAGTGGGAGGGGCTGGAAGCATGAGAGGTTTAACTAGCAGAACGATTGCCTCATTCTAGCTGTACACTCATATGCATACGTTTACTAGACAGAAAAAAGCCTTGAATGAAGTACCCAGTGCGTGGTTATGATGGTATGTCACTTCTCCGGAGGCGAATATTTACTGCAAATATCAAAATGTCTAATTTCATTACCAGTGAATGGCAAACAAGCTTTGTTCGCCTTTTACCAAGCACACGTTACACCATGCTTTTTTGCTGGTTAACGTATTTACCCAGACATTTGTCATCACATTAGTATATTAGAACTAAAACACTTAGATAATTACGTTTCTATACCTCTGGAATAATTTATTGACTTCGGTGGTCCCATCATCTTGCGTAAGAAACCGCAATCCGCACACGCGTGCGTGCTCGTGTGTGTGTTCGTTTGTGTGTGTGAGAGAGAGTCTGTGTTTGAAGGTATACAAATCTTAGCACCGCTCTGTCAGCACAGAAGTATTGTTGAATAATTGCGCAATGGCTCCCAATTACTCAATTTACTCACGCATTAGGCGCACGTGAGTTGTCCCAAATTTCGGCTGACTGATAGCTAATGACACTAGTCTTGACGAACATTGTCTGAATTATGACTGATGTTTGCTACAATTGTTTAAAAACTGCTAATATTCACAAAAAATTGCGCACCCTTGGCAACGTTGGCGAGTATTGGTATATGGTATATCGTCTTACCTTAATATGGTAAATGTTGGTCAATGTCTATGAGAAAGTTGCACACATCAATATAACTTGATCCTCGCGTGTGAGTAGCCAGGAATGACCTAAATCTGCTGGGCTTGCATTTTCGCTGAACAGACGCCAAAATCAAACCACTAAATTATCTCATCGAAATTGTCTATCAGTTCTATGCTCCTAGGGTCAGTTCTATGCTCACTTCTTTGAGACCATGGTGAATTTTAAACAAACTTTCAGAGCGTGTTTTTACTTTTAGGCTCATACGCATCTCGAAAACATTTCACCCACAATGAATGCTAGAGGTAAGAAATAAAGGGCAGTGAGGCCCTTTGCTTTAACAATCAAATGTCTTCAGCATAACATCTCAGTCGTGGACAGAAACAGTCGCATTACCACACGCTATATGTGGCTGAAAAAGTTCTAGGGCTGCTTTGACGGTCGCTTAGTGGTGTAAGTATTGATGAAAGGAGGGTGGGGGGGCAACAGTCAGTTACTATTTCCCGGTGTAATCTTTTTCTCGACACTTCCGCGGCTTTTCGGGCTGCTAATTTGCAAAACATTTGACCTATGTGAGTGCACGTGTTACTTGAACAAATTATAATGCACAGGTTACAAAGAACTCGCAAAGCCAATGAAAGCACTAAAGTCGGGTGAGTGTTGGTGTGACCTTTTTTTTTCTACATGCACGCCGTTCGTCTTCGTGCAGGGCAACACGCCCACAAGCATTGCACATCAGCTGCGACCTTTCTACAGTGCTTCTCTTTGTTCATTTTTTGACAGGGGACAACGTGTAGCAACGATGGCTTCGCTCAGCCTAATGCGTTATTATTTCTAATCCTTTTTTATGCTTTATGAAAGCTGACGACGGCTTTTGGTATTATATATTATTCTCACATTGCTCGCATTGAGTTCCACGATTGCAGGCAGTTGATGTAATGTGTGCGCGTCCTTGACTCATAACGAATTCCCCAAAAATTTACGTTCCACAGTTTCGGCTAAAAATGGCGATATATTCGGAAACATGTGGTGCATCTATGCCCCTTATCCACTCAAAAAACAAAACTAGTACTTGCCGAGTTGGTGTTCTTAATTTTTTTCAGATAATTCATGAATATTTTCAATAATTTGAGAGAGAAAAACTTAAAATATGGTTTGTGAATTGGAAATTCAAATCGCAGTCAGTAAACTTCAAATTTCAAACTTCATTCTATAAAGAATTATGCCATGGGCACTACTTCAATAAGCAAATATGCACTCTTTGAAAAACAAATCACTCAACTTTTTGGCGGAGTGCTTCTTTAGCGCCAACTTATCTCTATAGTTCGCGCATCAAGGCCGCTCTTTGGGAATCTGATGGTGGCATAGATTTGAAACGCAAATAAAGACAGAAAGAGTGGGTTTCGCACTGCATTGAGAATGTTGTTGAAGAAATTAGCTTTTTTTCACTCGCTACTCGCATTGGTAGAGAGAAAGAGAGAGAGAAACGAGAAAAAAGGAAGGCAGGGAGGTTAACCAGATGCTAGTATCCGGTATGCTACCCTACACTGGGGTTGGGGAATAGGGGGTTGAAAGAGAAAGGGAGAGTTAAAAAATAAATAAGAGAAAAACACCGACGCGCACGCACACACAAAATCAGTCCACTCAGAGGCGCATTGGTATTTGGTAATTCATACGCATCTTGGGCACGTGGCCATCCCTCAAGTATACGGCACAATTTTCTTTCCGAACATGTAACGAGCATTTCAGTGCCAATTTTTGGGGCACGGAATTAGGAGCATTTTTCTTTCTTTGATTCGGCAACCTGGCTTCCAATTTCTGACGTTTCATCATACATGCGATTGATATTGGTAGTGTTTAACACAATGGAAGGCTGATTTGTATAACCCTTCAGAAACAAGTTGGTTTTATTGTCCTTCCTTTTTAGGAGCTCACTCGGCAAGCTTCTTATGCTCACGCCCTGTCCGGCAGCGTCAGCGTCTACACCAGTGTTGCCAGTTTACACTTCTCCGGTCGCCGCTAAAGCTCGTCACTCCAGATGCCTCTCCGGTTATTCCAATAATGCTCACTAGATGGCGCGCCGCCACACCTGGGGTTGATTTTCAATGGCCCGCGTGCTTGTCTCCTCACGACTACGCCCCCTTCGTTATCGTCGCTATAGGCACGGCAGCACGTGACAAGTTCCTATGGTGAGTGTTACTCACGGGTACCGATATCCACCCAAGCCCTTTCACCTGCCTGTTCTCAACCGCATCGAAGAACGCCTGATAGCTCCACGCCTGCCATTTATGAGCATCGGGCATTTGATTCAAGAAAGTGGCCCGTTTCGTATGAAGGGGCAAGTGGTTAACATGCCGATCGACGTGGCCAACACTGTGCAGGGCCGGCCGCTAACGCACCCGACAATGCTCCCCAGGACGTGCACATCATACGCCGGCTCGTTGACAAGCCTTTGCACAGAAATGGTCTCGGCAAGGAAAGCTCCGTTCGCCTACGAGGAAGCTCCTCTAACCTCATTCACTTTTTCGATATGGTGGTGATTTTACCCTTTGGGCTGCGTGATCTACCTAGTCTTGTTGAAGTGAAAAAAGCTTACACGTTGGCAGGGAGAAATTAGAATAAGGAAGGTATCTGTGTGTGGATAGACGGGAATGACAATAAAGGGCCTATTCATCTTTGGCCGGTGCGTACTTTGTTGGTCAAATGCGGCCACTTCTCACTCGCTCACATGAGCCAGAAAAAGAGAACGTAGATGTGGGAATATAAGGACTACCTTTATTTTTCAGCAAACACGCAGACATTGCTCATAATGAGTGAGAAACAAAGACAATATGAGTTGTTGCCAATGGGAAAATAAACATTGCAGGGCTAAGAAACAGTAAACACTGAAAAAAGAGAACAAAAGAGGCACACAAAAGAAAGAAAGAAAAAAGAAATATTAGAGGATCACATCATCCATATTCGTCAAGGGCCTTGATGCAGCCGCTCGAAGACAGAAATACTGAATAGTCGTTTAAGTTTTTTGGAATTGAAGCTCCTCAAGGTCGACACTTGACCGTTTGCGTTGTTGTCCGGAAATTTCGACCACCTGGGGTTCTTTAACACACCAAAATCTGGCACATGGGCCGACAGAATTTTCGCCTCCATCGAAAATGTAGCCACCGCAACTGGGATTTGATAACGCGACCTGTAGGTTAGCAGCCAAGTACCCTGTCTGCCAGAACACTACGGCGGGGCCACCATAAAAATATAAGAGACTCCGTAGTGGAAGATTCCCGAAATTTCGACCACGTGGGGCTAGCTATTGCTAAGAGAGCCGACGTTAGGAGCTTTACAAGTGATTTTGTCTACCATGCTAGATTTTCTTACAAAGAATTTTTTTTTCCTCGTAGGACTCATGTGTATGCAAGCATGTCAACTGAGCTAGGTTCTTACTGCTGAAGGCAAGGTACATTCTCCAATGAAATGAAGCATGTGTTTGTCTTTTTATTCAACAAACGCACTGCGCAGTGGTGTATGCTTGCAGCTGAAATCTCACAATGAAGCAGTTGCCGTTAGTGCGACTGAAACTCGATAAGAAGCCAGTTATCACGTTGCTGCAATATAGCTCATACTAAGGAGCTTTTACGTTGATCTTGAATGCAGCCTTTGCGGCAACTTACCTAACGGACGAAGTTGGATGGACATGTGTACCGGCGTCTTGATAATAGTGTCATAGTGGAAACAGGATTATGTTACTGGTAAAAGTCGTTCATCAGCCACTAAAAACATGAAACGCTGAAAACTGTGCACAAAACTCGATTGACCAAGTTGTTGGAGCCAAGCCCTTGACATTTAGTTGGTTGCTGTTGCTCCAGACAAGTACGTAGCAATGGCCCATTGAACACAAAATAATATAATGAAGCCTGTTTCGTACAATATTGGTAATTCTCCAACTAAATAGATTTAAAAGTGTGATGGTCTATTTGTGCCAACGGATCACTTCAAACTTACAAAGTAAAAAACAATTGCAAGATAATGGGACGAAAAACTCCATTTACCCGAGTTCAGATACCTTAATAACACAGTGCCTTACCAGATCTGCTGGTTTTCAACTTGCAGTAACGTCTACACAGTTTGATTTTCTAAGTGACAACAAGCATTCACTAGAATCATAACACGTGTTAGTAAGTTTGTTTATTTATCAAGATTATTTCATTGCTGAATGCATACCCATCCCTAATCGAATTTGCCAATCAGAACTCAAGTATGTCCCGCTTTAAAAAACAAGTAAAGCTACTTTTCCGGCCTCCTTGAAGTTACAATTCTTTTGCTTTGAACACGAAAATATGTAATTTGTATGTTTATGTAACTTTATAAAACTGTTAATCCTGAACAATGGAAACTTTGTATTATTTTTGTCCTAATGTGTTTTTTTACTGTTCGTCTTTGTTTATGTAAGTTGTGCAATGAGCATTGTACTTATTTTCTCTGATTTGCTCCTGGCTGTCCGACGTGTAAGTCCGGGGTGAAGGCCTCGTCAGGAGACATACGAGTCTCCTTTGCCTCTTGGACATATTTCATGTCATGTAATTATGTCCGAAATAAACTGAAAATGAAACTGAAACTGAAAGTTTAGTCACTCTATCCTGCTGAAATAGAGCCAGAGACGCGAGCCGCTTTGCCGCTCCTGATGTCACCAAGAGGTAACGCTATCGAAGTATTCATGATTCACGTGTATTCATCCCGGTTCCGCATTCTTTTGTAGCAGTGTGCGAAAACGCGTAAATGGGAAAAATGTCTTAATAACTTCTTGTGTATGTGAATAGGCATCTGTATTGGCTCCTTTCTTCATACTTCCCCTCATAAGCCACACCATAAACCATGGCACGTGACGCCTCATGAGTAGTCCAGTCTTTTTTTTTAATTTGCTATGGTGTATTCATTGTCAACTTCATCGTGGTAAAACATACGTTCGGGCTCGTTATTCCCTGTTCATGTTCCCTGTTGATCGCTGTCGCTGTTCAGTACCACGCTCAACCTTTGCACTTAACATGCATTTATTTCCTTCCTTTTACCAGATCCTCTATGAATTTTGCGACAGTTTCTTCATTACTAGTGCGTCACACACCGGTTTGACATTCGCGTATGTATTGAATGTAACTATGGCGCGGCACTAAACGTTCTGCGCAACACACGTGGATTACATTCAGGATTAACGAAAGCTTTCAAAGGCAATAATATAGGTGAAGGCGAGGTCCACAAAAGCGTAAAAAATTAAGTGTGTCTGTATTTGTTCGTGAAGATAAGCAAGAATGGCGAATGAGAAGCTCGACTGCAAAAAATAAATAAAAAATTGGGGGGACCCTCAGGCTTTGCTTCGGAGTTTGAACGTGGATGCGACATTTTATTCCTAGTGCACAGTTCAAACGCTAAGTGCTTGAAATCTTTTCGAACTTGCTATGAACCCACTACGTCGCCTTAAGGGTGCTGCAACATGTGGGCCTTTTGTACTGAGTGACTAGCTTTAAACTATGAAGCGTGATAGCAATCCCATGTTCTTACGTCCAATCGCAACGCACGCTTGTACCCCCACCTTATTACGGAAATATTTCATATTATATTGTGAAGCATGTATAAAAACGCGTATATTTGTAAGGCATGAAAGTTAATTTTACTGCATTTCAAAGCAGAGAAACTGATTTTCACCGAATCGACAAGCAGAGGTGGGGCTGTGTGTGGATGTTAAACAAAAAAAGAGGCGTGGCTGTACGGTAGAGCACCCACTTGCCATGCGATCGAAGCGTATTTGATCCCCATTCAGGCCCAAAATTTTTTTCTTTCACTTTCATCTTTCTCGATCTTTAGGTAACGCAAGGACCACAATTTTTCGCTCACAACCAACGACGCCGACGGTGACTCTGCAATTTCCGCGAAACGAGCTCTTCAACGCTTTCGAGTTAAACACGGAAAGCATGATTATTAGTGTAGGAAATTTGGGCCAGCGGGAACAAATACATATTTGCCCGTGCAGTGTCCTGGTTATCTTCGTAGTTGCGTAGGCTTAACAGTCGTTAGTTCAGCTCTATGCAGGATCTGATATAAAGTTCCCATTTCGTGGCATGCCTGCCTACTATTTAGCTTGTTCTCAACCAAACATACTTCTGAAATTGGGCCCCTGGAGTATTCGAGCCCTCTTTACTGCAAGTGAGATAACAGATGTTTTATCCTTGCCAATGGTTTAAGCAACTAACCAGCTATAGGAGCCGTTCAATACGGCACGTCTCTGTTTTTCTGCGCTTTTGCAGTGAGCGAACCTGCGTGTAAACGTGAATCCCTATATTTACTAGCTGGCATATTCCAGTAACGAGTGTCATTTGCGGTGTTAACAGTGGAAAAGTGCCCGGCTTGACGACGTGGTGTGATGATTTCTTTTCGTGCAGTTATGTCAACATCGTTCTCGTTTGTCTCTCGATCGTTTCAAGAAGCTGGCTCGTGATAAATGCCCCACTATATACCGTACCTTTTAATATTATGAGGAAACTAATTAGTAAGGAAACTCAAATATGTGCTTTCTTGAAACCTCTTAATTCTGAACCAGAATATTTTATGATAACTGGTACATGATACCGAAATGAAACGAATGTTTTAGAGATATATCTGTCTATGCAACCTAATTTTTGAACCGCTCAACAAAAATACGTGGTGGAAGGTTGTAGATGACTAAGGATTCCATGAAATGTTCTTCGATTGAAGAATTTTGCCGCACCACTGATGATTATGAAGTTCTAACAGTACAAAGTGACCATTCAGTTACTTGTGTTTGAAATCGTCTTCCTAGCGGCAATTAGACGAATGTTCTAGAATTCCTAGATTCGTATATATGTTGGGCTGGTGACACTGGTTGTAAGCTAGTCCTGGCAAGTGATTTAAATATCAATCTCGCTAAATCCTTGCAGTCATCGGATGAGATGTGTCGTATAATTGAATACAATGACCTTGCTATTGTTAACGCCAATCCGACACGCATTGAAAAAATAACGCTACACTACTCGACTAACATAAAAGATACAAATTCTTATCTTGCGAATCGGGCACACCCAGTAGTGACCATTTGCCCGTATCTATGAATATAAGCGAAACAGCATGTCATGCGCAGTCGCAACAAAACAATTAGTAGTTATTCAACATGAACACATTGGCTGCATATCGCTATGAGGTATTGTTTACTTATTGTACAGACTTTGTTCGTGAGCGGGAACTTGATCTTTCTCATAATTGTCTTCACTAAAAGCTTACAAAACTTTATAAACAATGCTTCCCATACAAAGAACTGAGGCTTGCGCACATAGCTAAAAAACCTTGGCTTACTAAATCTTACATCAACAAATCCTAACGTAAAAATAAACTATTCAAAACACATTTTTTAAAAATTTGACTGAAGACCCGCAAATATATTTCGAAGACCAAAGAAACAAAGTTAACAGCATGCTGTGTCACAAAATGCGAAAACACCTAAACAGCACCATCAACAATGTAGTAATGAACAAATCAGAGCAAGCTTTCTCAAGACTTCATGAGTTTCATGGCCGTAACGGTAACAACTTTTGGCCCACTGAGCTTGTACGGAATGGTGACACTACACGCAATGATGGTTTAGCTAACTTCTTTAATGACTATTTTGAGTCCTTAACCAAACAAGCGCCCAATACAGATCGCACTACATATTTATCGGACAGATACCCTGAAAGCGTGTTTTCGGTGCCGACAGTAGCCAGCGAAATCGCTGACGCTTTCTCGAATGTAAACAACAGTACACGTTGTGACCCATACAATATCCAGATTAGACCCATCGAACACGTTCTAGACCTCATTGCTTGTTTATTGGAACACATCTTCAACCTCATACTGTCAACTGGAATCTTTCTACAAGAACTAGAAAGGTGGGGACACTAATTCGTTTACCAACTAGCAGCCTATATCTACACGGCCAGTAATATTGTGACGATGGAACGCGTTTATTTACAATATGCGTAATGCAGAGGTGTAGCTCAGCCAAGGATCCACAGCGTCGCTCGCGAGCCAGTCGAGTCTCTTCCTCCTCTTCGTCGAATCTTCGCTAGCGCGTTTCACTTCCCGGTTCGCAGACGATGCCCTCTGGGCGAGTCACTCAGATGGTTGATGGTGGCACGGTTTAAGGCGCGCAACGTGTGTCAGTTGTGTTTTGCTAGAGCGGCGACCATTGCTTGTGACGCTCGAGATTACGTACGTGACGTCGCTGAGGCGGTCAAGAATGACGAATGGGCCGGAATAGTGAGCCAAGAACTTTTGGCACAAACCACGTTTGCGGACTGGTGTCCATAACCACACAAGATCGCCCTTACTATAAGATACGGAGCGATGGCAGGCGTCGTAACGTTTCTTAGAACGCTGCTGGGATGCCAAGGTTCGGAGGCGTGCGATGCGACGGGCTTCTTCTGCGCGGCAGACCGTCTCGGCTGTTGAGGTTTCCACGTCTAGTGTAAAAGGTAGTATAGTGTCGAGACAAAATCGTGGGGAGCGAGCGTACAGCAGGTAAAATGGAGAGTAACCTGTAGTCTCATGCTTCGCGGTATTGTACGCGTACGTGATGTAAGGTAGCACTTCGTCCCAGTTTTTGTGCTCAGAATCGACATAAATAGACAGCATGTTCGTGAGAGTCCGGTTCGTGCGCTCTACGAGACCATTGGTCTGCGGGTGAAATGGTGTGGCATGGCGGAAATTGCAGGCAGACAGACGCAGGGTCTCTTCAACGATTTCGGCAACGAACTGACGTCCGTGGTCGCTAATGACAACGCGTGGAGGACTATGGCGGAGAATTATACAGCGAAGCATAAACTGCGACACGTGCATGGCCGTTGCAGCAGGTATTGCAGCAGTTTCTGCGTAGCGCGTTGGTGGGGTCAACACAGACGACGACCCATTCGATTGTTACTGCTCGATCGTGGAAATGGACCGAGCAGATCGGCACCAACATCTCGAAGCGAGAGTTAGGAAGTGGAACAGGATGGAGAAGTCCTGGCGGCGTAGCCGTGGGACGTTTGTGTCGTTGGCATTGTTCGCATCCAGCAACGTATTTTTCCGTGTCGTGTCGCATCTTGGGCCAATAGAACCTTTGCTGGATTCGTTGAAGCGTTCTGGCGAAGCCCATGTGGCCGCAGGTTGCGTCTTCGTGTAAGGACCGAAAGACGTGAGCCCGTAAAGTGCGTGGAACAACTAGAAGCAGACGGGCGCCTTGG